>CM028246.1:41224998-41406466 GCA_016432835.1 Brassica nigra
ACTCGGTCGATTCGGGCTGCACGCCGGACAAGACTTCTTAGGGCCAAAACCTATGAACCTCTCAATAGAGTCATGACCGACCCGCGGAGAATCTTCCACCTCCGCTGGGGACAACAAAGAAAAAAGCGTCGAGCAGATCGAGCTTGGACATTAGCGACCAATCCGATCATTCCGGTTGGTGGCGTGGCGTTCATCCTAGAAGGACCCGAAGTCGATCTGCCCGTGAGGTCTCCTTGAAAAACCCATGGCAGAAGAGGAAAGAAGACCTCACTGGATGGAACAGGAAGAACTGGCGGAGGATCAAACTTCCGGATCCACCGTAACCAAGCGCCGACAAGCTGGAAGAATCACGAGGTAGCGATAGTGAGATCCACGATCTTCCACGAGTCTTCATAAAACAGTAGCGAGTAAAAGCGGTGAAATCACAAAATTCACCAGGCAACTAGTGCGCTCGAGATCGATAAATTCGAGGAAACGAAGCGCTGTTCACCTTTCGGATCCGAGGGGCATCTCAGACCCTTGGAAGATCAAGTTCCCGTCTCGATGGTACCACAGATCAAAGGCACACCCATTCCCTTCGGTCGCGATGGGAAGATGCAAACTCGGGCGTGGCGGCGCCGGGTTCACCTTCTCTTTTCGAGAATCTCAGGGCGCCCGGCAGATGGATTCTCGTCTCAAAAGAAACTCCATGGAAGTTTCGCCAACTAACCTCGGCGTTTCTCAAACCTCCATGTTTATGGATAGAGAGACTTCCAGCGTGGATTTATGGAGTCTGGCTCAAAGGAAGCGAATCGCCAGCGACTTCATGAGAAGGTTCAAGCTAGTGATGGCCAGTGGCGTGTATCAGCGACAAAGTGCATAATCGACCCCGAGAAAAACTCTGCGGTACAAGCCAAAGTTCGAAAGTTGATATTGCTGTAGAAACCACGAGGACGATCCAGGATACCCTCCACAAGGCGCGGACTTCATCGTCAGAGGAGGAAGAGATGAGAGTCCTATCCGCAACATGGACCAGAAAGCATCCTCAAAGAAAAACCCTCTTGTAACGACAAATGCGTCAATCCTGAAGGGAAGGCGTCCAAAGTGAACATAACTATGCCATCAACTTCGGGCAGGGGCAAAACCTCGGAAACACCTGGACCAGGAACCAGTACAAGGATAATTCCTACTGCGAGTTCCACGACACCAGAGGTCACTCCACCGCCAAACTGCAAGGTTCACCGGCCAGGCTTGCCGCCAAAACTTCGGCTGGCGAACTGTCGAAGGTTAAGAGTATAAAGGACTTGCTCCTGGAGTCGACCGCTAAAAACCAACAAGACTGTCTCCGAGGACCCACTGGCGCCGAAAGTGTCGGGTGAAGCGTGGAAGGAGACAGGACGACAAAGGAACAACAGCGGTCGCGGAGGGGTAAATATGATCATCAATTCGCGGTTCTACCAAGCCTCGGTCGTCGATCAAAGCCCTGCAGGCGAAAAGCGAGCGAGTTCAATTGGCTTCAGGATAGCGATATTCCCAACCACGCAATCATTTTAGAACGAAACTGCCGAATCGACAAACCTCATTATGATCCTCTGAGTCATCGACCGGTGATCCGAGGATCTCAAAGTTAGCCGCATCCTTGTGCGATACATGAAGTCGGTCAACGTCATCTTCAGCGACACCTCTATAGGATGAACATCCCACTTGGGAAGTCATCCATGAGCCAAAACAACTTTGACTGGGTTTTGGTCACCTCCATGACCCTCGGGAGCATCAAGCTCCTGGTCATGGCGAAGGAAGTGCAAAGATCGTCGAGTTAGCGGTAGTTCGATAAGCGGGCCATCTACAATGCAATCATGGGAACCCCTTGGATCAACTCCATGAAGGCAGTACCGTCCACATATTACCAAGGCATCAATTTTCCGACTCCAGCGAACGCGGTAATTTGGGGAGTAAGAAACAGTCGAGACTACTGCTACTAGCGAGTTCAAACTGCGAAAGATCGGAGCAGCCCTGCGGCTAACCGAAGCGAGTAAAGGAATCACACAACATTCCTGAAAACTCGAAAAAGATGATCGAATCATCCGAACAGGCAGCGATTCAAGACAGCGACAAAGTCACAAGTCCATCGCCGTAAAAGCAGAACAACTTCGACCCCGCACAGAACTACCCGATCCGGCTAGATGCGATCGAGATGGCGACACACAGGGAGTAAAAACGTCCGCAGCAACAATCATAACTACGAGATGTGATCCTTGAAAAGAGGTATAGGCAGCTCGTGAAACCGGCGAGTTCAGCTATCCCCCTCACCAAAGGGGAATCGTGCTACTCCTATACTCCCACAAAGGCGAAATACCCACACATGTATTCAAAATTTTTCGAAACTTTTCAATAAAATTCTTTCTATCAATCTTTCAGCGTGCTTAATCGTGCAGCATCAAAACTTTGGAAAAGCGAAAATCATATCTTGATGCGAGGCGTCGCCAATTTCCCAAAGGTATCAAATCGCATCATCCATAAAACAGTCCACCTGCGACTTAAAAACAAGCGCCCGTCGATTGGCCGGCGAACACAAAAGCGTTCACTAATACAAAACCGTAGCCAGACCTTTTCAGAAGAATAAGGTCCTCTTACATCCGACAGGGGATATCATAGCCGCTATACAAGAAAACTCGAAATTTTGGTTTAGCAATCCGGATAATCTCTGGAGATAGCTTCGATTCTTACTACACAAATCGCATAAGCGGCGCCAAGTCGCGGACTTTAATCAGTATGAATCAGGAAGAAATCACTAACAGGCAAAACGAAAGCCGATCAGTCATCGCATAGCCTTAAAGCTGAGAGTAAGCCTAGGTCTTGCCCTAAACCCAGTCTTGCTGGATCTTGACATCTCACAGACATAGTATGATACCGAATCACGAGATCAAAATATGTCTCTCATGCTAACACCTAAAACACTTTCGCTACAAAGTAGTTCACGGACCTAGCGACAAAATAAGAGTTACAATACGAAGTGACTACTCGAATTCTACCCTCTACACTTGACGAAAGTATAAATCAAATCACAAGGCAAATTTCTGCAAAATCCACATAATATATATTCAAGCCGAAGAAAGCGGCGGGGATTCAAAGCCACCAGCGGCCAGTCGAAATATGCAAAAGTTCGCTTAACCTCCTACGGTGCGGAATATACAAATGCGGCCACACCCAATGGCACACAACCATCAAGATAAAGGGATACAATCCCAGCGATCCTCGATGTCGAGGTCAAAGTATCGGGACGTGAAGATCCCGAGCGAAGTCAGGGCTGGTCAACTTCTTCATCTACGCCTTGGCGTTTCCGCCTGCTCCAGTCTCCACCGTGTCCTCCGAAACCTCGATGGGGTCCTAAGCTTCCGGACCCTTCCCTCGATCGGAGGAACCAAGGATCCAGCGTGAGCACATGGCTCATAGGACCTTTCATCTCAGCGATCTCGGAGGAGAAGGCCGGGTTCTGCGACTTGTAAGGTTGGCAGCGAGAACCCGACCGCAGCGAAAATCACCCACAAACTCTTGAGCTTCCTTCAAACTCTCAAACTCAGTGGCAAAAGATTCAGCCCTCCGCGCCATCTCGGCAGTGATCGCTCTCCTTCCTCTCCCTTCCGCACGCACGAGGGCTCGAGAGTGAAGTTCGGCCTGCTTTCGGCTTTGTTCCTCAACCTCTTTCCGGAAGCGGAAGAGTTAAGCGTTCGGCTTCCTCGGCTTTGGCGAGGGATCCTCGATCCTCGAAAGCTTCCATCGAGCGCTGCTCCGAACACCCTCATTCCCTATATGAACTTAGGGTCAGAAAAGTATATGTGCAGCGATGGTAATATATATGATCAAAGTTCAAAGGATAAACCTCATTGATTAGACGAGAACCCTCGGCAAACACTTTCTTCTTCGCGTCATCCTCGAGCGACTCATCAGTAATGGCGGCTGGAGGAGACCATCGAAAAAATTTGCTAGGCAGGGGAAACTCGCTGGTTCCACCCCCTTCCCCCGGAACAAAGCTAGGGTCTCCTCCTAACGGCGAATGATCTCCCAAGACCGTCTCGCATTCGACCTCTTTGCCTTTCCGAGACCTATGTCTCCGCCTCCGAACAGGCAAGACAGCAATCGGCTCGACGTCGCATGGAACATCAGAAGACTGAAGAGTGACTCGGGATCGATGGAGCTCCACCGCATTTCGAATCCGCTCAACGAAAAAGGTACTCCAGAAGAATGGCCTTTTCCGAAGAAGGTCTCGTTTGACAAAAAGATTGGCATGAGTGTGCGCAACAACCTTGTTCACTGCACGAAAAACAAAAGTTTTACCTTCATGCACGTTCAAAGTACGAAAACGAATAACATAATTAGTCGTATTACCACGATCAAAGTTCCACTCCTGGTGGAATAAGTGGAGGCAGCTTTCCTCAATGGACTCCCCATCTATTCGTATAAAGAATAAGCGATCGAACCACGATTTGGGGTTCGAAGTAGTCCCCTGGATTATGGCCATGTTCTTCCTTGAGATCACGGAATACGAACCTTCGATCGACGTTGGCTTAGTATACCAAAGTCCCTTGAAATCGCTAGGGATAAGGTCCATGCCTAACTCGTAACTCGAGACTAGCACCCCAAGCCAACTCTCCAAGGACCGGACGGTGAGCTGACTGATCAAAAGTCCGGAAGAACGAAGCGCACGGACAATGGCACCAGGGATCGGGAACCACATGCGGCAGTACACAAGAAAGGCTTCATAGCAAGTAAAGAAGCCTTGCGGAGGATTCCTTGCACTCTCGCCAACGGTCAGAATCCGGAACGTAACCCCACTCGAAACTAGGTAAAAGTTTCAAAGAATCGTGAGGTACTCGAGAGACCATGCTTGGTGAGAAGGGCGGCCGGCGCCTCTTGAAGGTCTCCGATGGGGATGTCCTGCGGCGCATACGCGAGCCACATAAAGCTTTGTAGTATGCGCCCTCGATCTTCCTAAACTCCTTCTTGTGTTTTGAGCAACCACTTCATCGACGGGAGAATCACCCAAGATGAGTGAGAAGAAGAATTCCTTTAGAGGATCTTGATCTTGAAGATATTTTTCTTGAGAGAAACTTTAGAAGGTGAAATCCTTGTAATGAAGTAAGAATGACTAAAATTCTTACTCCATCTTTATAAAGAAGGAAAAGTTATTATTTACTCCAACTTTCGCAAACGATTGGCCTCCACACCTTCCTATCTAGCTATATCATGAGCTAGGACCTGTTACCAAAACCACGGTCCTAGCAAGCCGGGGTTAACTGTTAGGGTCAAAATCGGTCAAAGACACAATCAAGACCCGAAAGTCCTTGGAAGCAATCAAGGACGAATAAAACCAAGAAAAACTAGTTACTCTGAACGCCGGAGGGGATGATCGCATCGTAGTCCCGGACACCAGCAGGAGCGACCACGGCCTAGGCCGGGCGCGCGCGAACGACCGCCTGGCCCCGGCGCCGCTCACCGCTGCTGGCACCGGCGCCGGCGCCGCCGCCTGCTGGCACGGCCCGGCTCGCCTGCTGGCACCGGGCGCCGGCACTGGCGCCATGCTGGCTCGGGCTCCGGCACCGGCTTCGTGCTGGCTCGGCGCCGGCACCGGCTCGCCGTGCTGGCACTGGGCACCGGCGCCAGCTCGCCTTGCTGGCACCGAAGCGCTAGCCGCTCCCTGCTGGCCCAAAGCTGGCGCCAGCTCGCCCGTTGCTATTAGCTGGCTGCTCGGCTGCGTCCTGGATGCTGGCGACGGCGGCGATGTGCTGGTCCTGGGCGCCGGGAGCCAGCTCGCCCGTGCTGGTCCCGGGCGCCGGGCGCCAGCTCGCCCGTGCTGGTCACGGCGGCCGCATCCATGTCCAAGTCCCGCAGCGTACAGACTACTCGACAGGTGCGACCTCCTCCCCGCATAACCGTCTCAACAACTAGTCCAACTATGCATTTTGTATCTTTGCTCGAAGACTCACCGTTCAACTCCTTGGAGACAAGAAACCTAAGAACCCCATTTCGTCTTTGTCGAAATAAATCGGGAAGGCTTCGAAAGACCACCAAAGGTTCGGTTGACGAATGGATTTCGATTCATCGTATAAAACGATCACGGTTATTCTATAAACACCAGTCATCTAGACTATACGAGGAGTTGGGGTTCCTTCGGCAAAACAAAGTACCATGGCAGGCTAGTTTCTCATGAAATCGTTTAATGTCCACGGTCGAAACAACGGCCCCAGAAGGCCCGAACGCGACAAAAACAGCCCACTTACGACTTTCCTGGACAACAAGTCAAACTGGACATGACGGCCCATGTTTATCTTTACATAAAGAGATAAATGTCAAGTTTCCCGAAGATAAATGTCAGGTTTCTAGATAAGTGTCAAGTTTCGCGGTAAACATGAAGACCGACGAAAATGGAAGAAGCCCGATTCACGATAGATTCGGCCCAAAGGAGGAATACCGCCTTAAGAGGAGTATATAAGGAGAGCTCGGGGCGAGGAGCAAAAGAGAGAGAACTTTTGAGAACAACATAGCACTTAGAGCAACTTAGGAACTTTTTTCTGTTTTTACTGGCGAGCTGCGACTCAACTAGGTTAGATATAGGTGGCTGGACTAGCGAACTCATCGACAGCTCTTGTAGCCGATCTCTTTCCTGTTGTTCACGCTTTAACGCGAATTCGAAAATAAGACCTTTTGCTCTATCTCTTGTTCTTACGATTTTTTATATTCCGTTCTTTATCTTTCCGTCGTATTGATTGTGTCGTGTGTGGCCCAGCAGTTAACCGGGACCTTCAAGGAAGGCTAGGTTCACTTGGCTTTCCTTCAAATCAACTAAAATTTACAGTGCGAATTTTGGTTCCCACAAGGGTAAGATCGAAGTCGCCCTTCTCCTCCGCTAATGCCGCTTTACGGATCGAAAGTCTGGCCTCTTCAGCTCGTGGAGATGGGGGCGTTTCCCCGAGAAACAGCTGAGCCTCGCTAATCCCCCCATCGATGCTCGCCAAGGCAAGATCCCTCGCGTGGATAACCAACAGGGAATCGAGAGCATCTGCGATCCTCGCCAAACGGCTCCGAAACTCGGCGCAAAAATTTCGACGAAACCAAATTTTCTAATCGCCAGTATTGACTAATCGCTATCACTCTCCCGCAAGAATCGTCTTTCAAACTTGCGAGCTGGGGGGCTAACTGTTGGGGTCAAAAACGGTTACCTCGAAATTGACTTCTAAAAAAGTGCATCTTTGTCCATTCTCGACAAAAGTTCCCGAAAAACTCGAAAGGAACGTCCAGCTAATCGAAATGGCAAGTCAGACTTCCCGAAGTTGAGCAACTCACCCGTTGGGCGAGCAGGGCCAGTCTTGCTCGCCAGGTTGGCGAGTTGCACCTCCCGAGTCGAGCAACTTCGCCGCTGGGCAGCAGGCCAGTCCTGCTCGCCAAAATGGCGAGTTGCACCTCCCGGAGTCGAGCAACTCGCCCATTAGGCGAGCATGGCCAGTCCTGCTCGCCAGGTTGGCGAGTTGCACCTCCCGGTCGAAATCGCCCGTTAGGCAGCAGGGCCAGTCTGCTCGCCAGGTTGGCGAGTTGCACCTTCCGGAGTCGAGCAAATCGCCCATTGGGCGAGCAGGGCCAGTCCTGCTCGCCAGGCTGGCGAGTTGCACCTCCCGGAGACGAGCATCTCGCCCGTTGGGCGAGCAGGGTCAGTCCTGCTCCCCAGGTTGGCGAGTTGCACCTCCGGAGTCGAGCAACTCGCCTGTTAGGCGAGCAAGGCCAGTCCTGCTTGCCTGGCTGGTGAGTTGCACCTCCCGGAGCCGAGCAACTCGCCCATTGGGTGAGCAGGGCCAGTCCTGCTCGCCAGGTTGCCGAGTTGCACCCCCTGGAGCCGAGCAACTCGCCTGTTGGGTGAGCAGGGCCAGTCCTGCTGGCCAGGTTGGCGAGTTGCACCTCCCAAGGTCGAGCAACTCGCCCATTGGGTGAGCAGGGCCAGTCCTGCTCGCCAGGTTGGCGAGTTGTCTCTCTTGAAGACATCCAATTTACTCGTTTGGCGAGTTGGATCCAATCTTGTGCCGTCCTTTCGAGCCTCGATGAGTCAGTCCCTCATTTCGTCTCGATCGGAGTTACCGTGTTACGAAGAAAACCGCTAAAGTTCATATTCACGAACGAAGAAACGACGACGGTTCACTAAACACCACAGTCGCTTACGAGAAATATGAACTTCCTCGTTGAGTCGATGTCGTACTAAGAAATGCGCTTTCGAAGAAATCGTAAAAATAATTAAAGTCGGAAAAAGATCCGAAGAGGCCTAAAACACTGCCACGGACCACTTACGATTCTATTCGGAATTAAGCCCAACAATGAATGACGGCTAATCTTTCTTGCAAGATAAGATGCAATCTCGTGAAATCGGAAGAAAATGTCAAGTTTCCAAGATAATGATGATCGAGAAGAACAAGGGAAGTTTCCGAGAAATGCTCAAACCGACCTAGAGGGCATATATAAGGGAAGCTAAAGCTAACGGCGCAAGAGGGAGAGACCTAGACCTAGAAGAACCCGGCTAGCTTAGAGGAACTTAGAATTTTACGCGTTTTGATTTCACTTAGTCTCGATTCGTCTTTGTTCTGAAATCTGACTTGGCTAACGAATCTCTGTCCGTCTTGTCTCTCGGAAATCCTGTAACTCTATTCCTATCAATCTATAATACGCCTCTGTGCAACTTACTTTCGATTTTTCTGTTATTGCGTGTGTCTTTCGCTTTGTGATACCACTCAAATTACCCTAAGGAGTGACTTTACTCTCTCAAATAAGAGGTTCAGTTGTAGTACTTAGGGATCAAATCCACAGAGAGCTAGTGTACAAATAAGATGCAATCTTAATGACTATGCTAGGTTGAAAATAGTTTAAAGTAAAGTGCAGGTTTGTTGAGTAAGGATGAGATTACTCAGTTAAAAGGATTTGGTTTTGAAAACAATAAAGAAAAGTAGTTAGATTCAGGGTAAGTATTCAGGAATTCAGGATTATAAATACTACAAAGGCTAACAAGTTGCTTGCATGATATGTCAAAGCTCAACACTTATTAAATGAATCCATCAGCTCTCGCATTATTTAGACCATCTATTACTGAGATGCTAAATGGGGTTGCGGTCGGCTACTTCTGCCGCTGGTATCGCTCGATAGTTCGATAGGAATATCGACCGATACACCTCTAGCTACGTCGATCGATTACTCTATAGGAGTATCGATCGATACGGCTCTAAGCAAGCTTTATGCGCGAGTTGATACAATGTTCACCATGATCTTAGATCAGCTTTCGCATATCTCAAGAGGGTCATAGCATGTTTATGATGTTATCAGGTATTGCATGTAATCAATCAATGCAATCCAAGTTCATGTTCTAGGTAGCTAAGATAGAAAAGCATTAATGAACAATCCTAACAATAAATATCAGAACTATAGCAATTATAGGCTGGGGCTAATCCCTCATATCCTATTTAAACCCTAAATCTAACAAGTGAATCTACTCAGACATGGCTAAGTAGTTCATAACAACAAGGTAATAATAGGAGTTCATAGATATATTAGAGGAATGAACACTTAAGTTCCAATCACAAATCTCTTTGGATCTTTCCTCTAGATCTAGAATCCTATAACCTTTGTAAATAAAAAACTGAAAGAAAATGAGTAGAAGCAGAAGAAACTCTTAAAACTGAAAGAAAAGGTTTTCCCAATACGGCAATTCCCAAAAAATACTTTTCTTCACCCAATTGTGATATTGCCCATATCCTTCTATGTTGCTCGCAGGTTTTTCGTGTCCAGTTCCTCCACATTCAACAATATTCTTCAATCCTTCGATGTTGTTGTTTCTTTCGCGGAGAATTTCTTCTCCCGTCAACCATGGTGGAGGATCATCAGTTATCGTCTTTCCCTTTCGAAACGCTTGCACATTTCTCCTGTAAGGATGCTCTTTAGGCAGAAACATTCGATGACAGTCAAACAAGCTATGCTTCCTTCCATGTTTCAACCAAAATGACTTTGTATCTTCTTGACAATATGGACAAGCTAAACGACCATGAGTCATCCAACCTGACATCATGCCATAAGCCGGAAAGTCGTTAATGGTCCACATTAATGCGGCTCGCATCGTGCTTTTTTCCTTTCTCGATATATCGTATGCTCAGCGGCTGTAGATAGATATCAATGCTCTTCTTTGGATGTCTTGGTCCGGGCACTAAGACTGATAAAAAGAAATATTCTCTTTTCATACACATACCCGGAGGTAAGTTATACGGAGTTACGATTACGGGCCAGACCGAGTGGGCTTCACCACTCATACCAACTGGATTAAATCCACCTGTTGCTAGTCCAAGATATATATTCCAAGTTTCTGCAGCGAAATTAGGATATACCTTGTTAAAATGCTTCCAAGGTGCTCCATCAGAAGGGTGATGCATTTCTCCTTCGGGCGACTCATGTTCCGCGTGCCATCGCATTTGTGATGCTGACGCCTCAAGTTGGTACAACCGCTTCAGCCTCTTCGTAATAGTCATGTAAAACATTCTTTGTTTTGGCCGCTTCTTCCCCTTTCCACGATTCTGATGATATCTATCTTTCCCACAAAACTGACACACCACCAAGTCTTGGTCCTTCTTCTAAAATATCAATCTTCACAACAGGGAGACCAAGCGACTTTGTCAACTTCTTCGTCTCATAATATGATGCAAGAGCTTTATTTGGTTGTGGCAGAACATCTCTAAAAGTTTGTGATATCTCATCAGAACATGACTCCGATAAATTATGATCGGTTTTTGCTTTCATTAAACGTGACGCTAAGTATAACTGAGAAATACCTTCAACACATCCTTCCTATAATGGTTGATTAGCGGCTTCAAAAGCTTGAAACACGCTATCTTTATATTGCTCCTCATTGGGTGCTTCCATCACATTCTCCAATACATGAGTTGATCCAGTGTCTCCACCCATAACATCAGGAAAGTTCTCTTGATATGTCTCTTCTTCCGTATGCATTGTCTCTTCTCGCATAAATTGTCCTGTCCATGATCCGCCAACGTCATAGTAATTTTCTCCATGGCTAGACCACGCTAAGTATAACTGAGAAATACCTTCAACACATCCTTCGTATAATGGTTGATTTGCGGCTTCAAATGCTTGAAACACGCTATCTTCATATTGCTCCTCATTGGGTGCTTCCATCACATTCTCCAATACATGAGTTGATCCAGTGTCTCCACTTATAACATCAGGAAAGTTCTCTTGATATGTCTCTTCTTCCGTATGCATTGTCTCTTCTCGCATAAATTGTCATGTCGATGATCCGCCAACGTCATAGTAATTTTCTCAATGGCTAGACCATAAATAATAATTACTTTTGAATCCGACTCGGTAAAGATGGCGAGTCAACGTTCTCACGTCACGTTGTTTTCGGTTTTGACATTTTGAACAAGGCATAACATGGTTTTCCCCTCTCTGAAAGAATTTTGATTGGAAGCAAATGTGATAAAAAAATTAACCCCTTCCTTAAACTCATGAGAAACACAATTATTGATTGGATCAAAGTGTCGATCCATACAATCTCTTGAATAACAATAATCCCACATATCGAATTCTCACTTTTTTCCCCCAACAATTTCGAACTCTCTTCTATAAAATCTCTCAAAGTTTGATATGAGACTTGTTGTAACGAGAGCGACGTGCTCGGTCGCTTTTATAGAAAAAGCTTGCTACGGTTTTGCTACGATTTTGCTACGTTTTTTGCTACGCTTTTTGCCACGTTTTGCTACGAAACATGCTACGAATTTTGCTACGACCAGAAATTGTGGCAAGCTCAAAAATATCAAGCATTATTTGGCCTGCACATTGTCGGACCGAGGTGACATGACTTAAAAGTCACCCACGATAATAGCTACGAAAACTTAACGTAGCTACTATTATTTGTATTTATCACTGCCACTTGCTCAGGACTTGACCGGTGGGTTGCTACGATTTTGATACGTTTCCGGATCGTAGCAAGGTTTTGCATTATTTTTTTTTCTTAATAGACGAATTTACACTTCTATCATCTGTAGCTTGTAGCTACGTTAATTTTCGTAGCAAAATGTTGCAAATGTTTGCTATGTTTATGTTTCATAGTAAGAGCGTAGCAAATTTTGCTACGATGTACTACGTAATGCTATGTTTTTCGGTTTCGTAGCAATGGCGTTGCAACTTCGTAGTTTTTTTTTTTATTTGCTACGAAAATAACGTAGCAGTGTCGTTGCTATTTGCCTTTTTTTACTAGTGAAGGTAGAAGTCAGCAATCTTCATGGAGCTTCGTTTTCATTATACGAAAAAATATCTATGACAGTTCTCTGTAAGATTTGTTATGTTTATTTCTGAAAGTTGCTTCGTATGACTTGATTTGTCTGTACGGAGGATTTTTCGTGAAAAAAATTGTGAGAAGGGCTTCTCATAGAAGTAACTGGAGAGTATTTTTAGTAAATCGCTCGTGAATTTTGCAAAGTTGTTTCATAGCAACACCGATCTTGTTTTCCTGTAGGCTGTTTCGTATAAAATATCTTTTACACGAAAAATAATGGGTGACCAGTTTTACGAAGATAGGAAATTGAGGATTTCAAAGTTGTGATGTTTCCGCGGATTACATGGGACGCGTTTCTGCTTTGATTTCGATCTTAGGCGAAATTTCCTTGGAATCACTTATGGAGTTTTTTCGAAGGTTATTTCGTTATGATCTAGTCGTGAGAACGTTTTTTCGATTCTTTTCCATGACTCACTAGGTTCAACAGGCTCCGAAAGCAATGCTTTAAAGATTTCTCGTATAATTTTTGAATTTTATACGAAAATAGTATTATTAAGTCGAAAAGGTCTTCCAGACTTTGGCTAATCATCGAGTTTCAGCTTGATACTGGTACAGGTTTTCTGAACGCATGATTGCGACAAGAGATGCTGTCTTGTCCCCGAGATTCTGTTCGTGATAGTGTAGATATGTTGCTAGCGTTTAGACGAATCTTAGATTGTCGTCTGCCTTTGTGGGAAGATTTTAAAGAGGCATTGGATTGCCTAACTGTTTATCTGCAGACTCCCTCTTTTTTACGAAAGAGAACGGTTGAACCGATATTTTGAAAGGTTGTGTACGCTTTTTCTTTTTAGGATTGGGATGATCGACAATCTGGTTCGTTTAATGACGACTCTAGGATTTCGACTTGGTGGTTGCCAGGTTGATGACTTGGAATGTCGGTTTTTAAGAAAATTGCTAGAAACGAATTGGTTTTAAGAAAATGTTCGTGTATCTAGTTCTTTCTTTCTTTAGGAAGCGAGCTAAGTATGCGTGGTGATCGTTTCTCGATTTTGCGAGAGTTTAGATAGGTTAGCAAGATCCGCTTGAACAGTTTAGGGAACAATTGATCGAGATAGGAAAAATCTCCTAAGACTTAGTTCGCTAGACTGTCCACCTTGGTTCTACGTTTCCTAATGTTTATCGAAATCCCCAAGGGTTTTTAGTTTCTTGTACTTTCCTACGAATATTCCAAGTTGGACATACCTTAGTTTTCTCGAAGATTCGGATTTGCCTCTTCTCCGTTTTGCTTGCTCACTTCCCCTTCCTCTTTTCATATCTGTACGCCCTTTTCGATATTGGTGTTTGTCCTTTGAAACTTGAATTTTATCCTCTACTGCAAGTGAGAGATAGACGGTCATAATATCATTGGGCTCGATTTCGTCTAAAATCGTAAGTGGGTTTTTAGTCGTGCATTAGACCTTTCTGGCTGTTTTCGACTTAAACGTTTTTACGATTTCTTCGAAACAGTATCTTTGATACGATGTTAGTTTTTATAAGAATTTTCAAATTAATCGTATCGTCGAGGCAGTTAAGTTAACCCTTGCCGTTTTATACAATCAATTTGAATTCATACGAGAAAACAAGTCTTTGCGGCTTTTATCGTAAAGTTCCGGTGGTAACTCCAGTCGAGACGAAACAAGAGGTGTTTCGATTGAGATTCAAAGGAGAACGCAAAAAAAGGCAAGGGCGAGTAAGATGCTCAAGAGGGCGAGTTGGATGCCCAAGAGGGCGACTAGGAGCAAGCCGAGGAGTTTAGGCAAATCTTACTTGTTTTCGTCGTAAAATCTCAACGGAAACTCCGTTTGAGACGAAACGAAAAGCGTTCCGATCAAGATTTGGAAGAGAAAACAAAGGAGGAGCCCTTGGGGCTGGTGCAACTCGCCATTTTGGCGAGTTGGATTGTGTGTATGATCCAACTTGTTTTTATCGTAAAATCTCAACGGAAACTCCGATTGAGACGAAACGAAAAGTGTTTCGATCGGGATTCAAAAGAGAACGCAAAGGAGTAGCCCTTAGGGCTTGTCCAAGTCGCCAAAATGGCGAGTTGGATTGCTTCGGGCGATCCAACTCGCTATTTTGGCAAGTTGGATGGTGCGTTCAACTCCAATCTTGATGGTATGTTAATGCGATCATTTCGTAAATGCTGTCAGTTTTATTCTACAAATCTCGCATCGTAAAATATTGACTTGTTTCACTTTGCGAACGATGTTCCGTAAAACATTGTTGAGTTTAATTTATGAAGGCTGTTTCGAAAAATGTTGTCGAACTTTAATTTTACGAAAGTTGTTCAGTAAAGACTTAAACGACAAACATGGACAATTCGCGGAATATGTTATTATCGAAGCGACACTTGAATTTTTTACGAAATCTTAGGTTTCAGAAAATGTTTTAGCAGTGAGTGATACGATCTCACGTTTTGCGTTTTTTAGTCCTCGTCAACCGTTTAAGATTTGAGCGGCTTTACAAAAGTTAACTTTGTATCTCCAAAATTTATCCAGAAGAAGTATGCCGTGGCGGATTGTCAACCCGATTCGCTGTGCTTCTTTTCTGTGAGTAATCTAAAAGTTATAGGGAAGAAATACAGCGGAAGTTGTGTAAGTGATTTGCTGTGCTTCATTTTTCTGAGAGTAATCTAGGCTTTTCGCGTAGTTTCGAAGAGAGCAAGTATTATTTTTCTGAAAAGTTTTTCGTAATCAAACCCTTGCGGGCTGAGATTTCTCCAATCTCGGTAATGAGATAAATTTTTCAGGGTTTGATAAATTTTATCGTTGCCCTTTCTGTTTAGACAGAGAAATCCTGGACTCGTTTCGGTGCTCTTCTGTGGTAAAAAGTTGCGACTAGGTTTTCTATTTTGTCGAGCACTGCGGCGTTTGCGTAAGCGTTGGACGTAGGAGCTTTCAGTTGTGCAAGTTTGTCTATCATATATCCAAACATCGTTTTGATCAATCGCTTTGCGGCCGTGAGTAAGAGTAATCAGACCCCCCTCCTTCTAGCGCCAAATTGTGGGAACCGAAATTCACACCGTCGATTTCCGTAAATTAAGGAAAGTCAAGAAACCCTAACTTTCTCTGAGGTCCCGGATTCTCTGCGAGAGCCAACGACAAAGTGACCAAACAGATGCAAGAATACGAAGAGATAACAAAACGAACAGTTCAATCCATCTGAAACCCTAGACCTAGTTGAGACGCAGCTCGATAACAAAGACGAAAAAGATACAAAAGGGTTTTAAAGATTTCAGATTGGACCTTATGAAAGGCTGCCTACGTACCCCTTTCGAGAATCAAGCCGAACATAGTTCAGTTAGAAAGAATTGAACAAGAGATCGAACTGCCTGGGCGAGTTCGTCTAGTATGCGTGCAAGTCATAGAAACAGGCATGTCGAGAATAATACCTATGGTTTCTAAGTGCAGGGTTCTAGAGTCTAAAAATGTCCTCTCTTATCTTTAGCTTTAGCTCCCCTTATATATGCCCTCTAGGACGGTTTCCCGCTTCCTTTTTTGCCCCTAGGTCGAGTTTATCGTCTTACAGAAATATTCCTTTTTTTCTGATCTTCATCATTATCTTGGAAAATTGACATTTATCTTTCGATTTGGGGAGATTTGCCTCCTTCTACAAGTAAGATAGACCGTCTTAGCATTGGCGCGCTTGATTTCGAATGAAATCGTAAGTGTGTTTTGGGCCGTTTCCTAGGCCTCTTCGGGCTGTTTCCTGACTTGAACATTTTTATGATCTCTTCGAAAGAGCGCTTCGTGATGCGACATCGATTCGACGAGGAAGCCCATACTTCTCGTATAGTTTAGAAGATTGTGTTAAGTGAACCGTCGTCGTTTACACGATAACCATGGACTCCTTTCGGGAATACAAATCTTCGCGGTTCTCATCGTAAGACTCTAACGGTAACTCCGATCGAGGCGAAACGAGCGACTGACCCGTCGAAACTCCGATCTCTCTGCCTGCTCCTTCGGCCCCTTCGCCTGTTCCTCCGGTTCCCTACCCCGGAGTCCCATCCGATGCCCTCCCATCTGCGGAAGGGGCTATTGTTCCCGAACAGACTCTTGATGTTCAGGTCCATCCATCGGGTTCTTCGACTGCTCCGATCGTGATCTCCGGAAGAGAGGATGCGATAGAATCTGCACCTCTTCCCGGCGAAGGAACTTGTCTTAGGACTGCCAGCGGCTGGTGCAGCGCCGTTGCCCAAGGGAAGGGCAAGGGCTGGGTGGCATCCGGGCAAAAAGAGGGTGCGAGCGAGGAAGCGAACTCTGAGCCGTTGGCGTCATCGTTCAAGGTTTGATTTTAATCATGCGCAATTCTTGTATTGCTTTCTTCTTTTACGATGATACTTACTCCTTCTTTTGCGGACAGTTTGTGCGCTGATTGTGGAATGCTTGGCGAGTCGCGGGTCGGAAGTCATTCGCTATCGAAGAATTTAGAGTCGTCGCGGAAGCTGAAGCGTACTAAGGCGCGTTGCAGTGTCGAGGACACCCATGCCGCAGGCGTCCCAGCTTGAGGTTCAGTATCAGTGATCTTGAGCGTGACCTTGGGAAGACCGCGAGTTCGTTACTCAAGGGGAAGAAGGAGAAGAGCAAATCCTCGGAAGTCCGCCGTCTTCGGGAAGATCCGCTGATGAGGAGATGAACGCCCGTAGATCCTCGGAGGTTGCCGATGCCCGCAACAACTTTTTGGTCGTCGGCGAGGATGGCCATCCGCAAGAGGGACTTGGCTTTAGCGGGGATCGAGGGAGTTTGAGTGAGCTCGAGTTGCCGAGGTAATGAGGCCCGTCTTTGGACTTGGAGGAAGCCAGACTATCGTCCGCAAAGGAGAGTGGCCACCGAGGAGATTCGATTCGATCCTTGCTGGCCTGCAGGCGAATGCACCCTGGCGTCGACCTCCGAAGACTCAGAAGATCAAGCGGGGAGAGGATTGCGAAGCTGGCGTGGGCGAAGGCGGGTAATGGCGATCGCGACCGAGGGAGCGGGCGAGGCTATCCTATCGCGAGTGAGGATGAAGGTGGCGCTCCAGGGCGTCTAGGTTTATCAATCCCTTCTGGGATTTCGTTTTATATGTGTTTCGCCATTAAGAGGCCATGATGTATTTGGGACTGGCGTTGGTGGCTTGAATCCCTGCCCTTTTTGGGATTTGTTTGAACTTTGCGGTCTCAATCTATGAAACGTTTTCGATTATTTATGAACTTCAGTTTTGAAGTATGAGAAAGAGGGTGTGAGTTGTCGTCTCATTCCTAGTTCCCGATGATCACCGTACCTATTGTTTGCATAAAGCGAGATTTTCCGCGGTTTACCGATTCTGTGAAGTTAGTGAAACAAACAGGCTTAAGTGAAGAGACAAATTTTGGATCTCGTATACCATACTATGTCTGTGAGATGTCAAGATCCAGCGTGTCTGGGTTTAGGGAAAGACCTAGGTTTACTCGGACTGAGGCTTTGCGATGACAAATCGGCTTCGTTTTGCCTGTTTGCGATTTTAACCTGACTGGTACCGTTTAAAATCCGCGAATTGTTGTCGGCTTATATGATTTGTTTGGCGTGAGTTGAGCTACTTCCTTCGAAGAGCTAGAACAAATTTTGGATTTCTTGTATAGTCGCTATGTTTATCCTTGTCGGATGTAAGAGAGCCTACCCTCGGAGGGCTGCTATTTGTCTGTTTAGGACGTTAGAGTTCGTTTGTTGTGATCAGCAACAACGAAATGATACCGTTTTGAGGTGCGTTTGTATGTTCAGAGACGAAGATTTCGTCTGCAATGTTTTCGGAAAGAATGTCCTTCAAGCGTTAGCGACATCTCAGATGCTGAAGGTCGATTTTTCCTTATGCGCATCTCGTTGAAACGCTTGCGGGCTTTGGGGATGTCTTTGCGAATGTTAGCAGCCAGAAAACTGTTGTTTCTGTTTTGGGCGCGTGACCAAGGGGTCGTAAATTTGACCAGTGAAAGCGTCTACATTCACTTTGCTTTGTGAAGTGTTGGCCCTCGGATTTGTTTTTTTTTGGATGTGATAATCGGCTTAGTGGATACTGGATCCGTTGTTGTGGCCGTTTCGGCTGATTTGAAAAAGTCGTGAAAAAGTTTAGAAAATTTTAGAGTCTTGAAATTTGCGGGAGTATCTGAGTATCGTACCCTCCCCTTTTTAATTGGGGATAGCTGAATCCGCCGGTTGGCGAGTTGCCTACGTACCCTTGTCTAGGGATCAAGCCATCTCGTAGTTCTTTTGTACCACGTTTTATCGTTTAGTGGTATTTTTTTTTGAGGTGCATCGCATTCCAGTTCTCGGGATTTTGACGTCTTGCATGTTTGCGATTTAGTATGAACCTGGTCGGACTACTTTTATGACTTTGTACGGTCCTTCCCAGTTTGCTCCTAGTTTTCCTGCGTTTCGTTCGGTGGTGTTTTGGAAGACTTTGCGTAAGACTAAATCGCCTTCTTTGAACATGCGATGGCGTACGTTTGAGTTGTAGTACCTTACGGCAGCGTGCTGGTAATTCTGGATTCGAATGAGTGCCTGGTCGCGGCGTTCATTGATGAGATCGAGATTGTCCAGCATCATAGCGTCGTTTAAATCCTCTCTTCCGGGGAGGAATTGATGCACCTCAGGACGTGGACCAGGACATGACACAGCCCCAGCATGGTGATCAGGACGACCACATCAGTTCAGCCGAGGTTCATCCATCCGGCCGTACCAGACAGACAGACCGAGCCGTGTACCGAATCGACCCGCGTACACCCGGGAAGGACCTTAGGCTGGATCCACGACCAGATGACCAAACTGATCAACCAACACGCCTTCTTTCCCGTCCTACTCGCCAATCTAAGACCAACAGTCAAGCCAGAACCCACTTTGATCGAGAGGAACCCGATTCAGATCACAGCCTATCTCTTTTGGCCCGTTTGGTTCGTACCGCGCACCCGGACGGACATGCTCTTGATCTGATCGACCAGTTTGATTCATTCATGGGATTTGATGACTCCAATACATCTAAGGCAAGGATTCTTAAGCTCTCTGAAGATTTGGGTCAAGTGAAATCTCCATCCGTTCATGAAGGTTCGATGATCACCCCCGCGGACAGCCCATCGTGTGTCCTTCTCCTTACCGCGATGGAACCGATCATCACGGACGCACCTAGACATCACGGACGCACCTAGACACTCTGATGTATCTGGACCAGTCAACATATGAGACCGTGCTTTGACCAGTCTTCCTTGCTTTCCACACTTTGACTAGATCTAGTCAAATTTATGTTTTCTATGCATTGTTTTCTGCACTTTTCTTTATTTCTCTTTTACTCAAAACTCTAAAAATTGTACTCCCATTTTTTGAAAAATAATCAACGAAATTTCTTCTTTTTTTTGAGTCTTTACTCTCTGTTCTTTGTCAAGAACACTTTTAGTTTCTTTGGTGTGGTTAGCTCCAAACTAACGCCTCACTCTAGTTGGACGGTCGTCATATCCGGCAACTGAGCGAGTTTGCTTCCTTGTCGGACCTGTGAGTCATATCAGGCGACATTCAAGCACCCAGGCAGTATCATTGGGTCATTCCAACCCTTTGTGTCGTCATACAATCCATCAGTTCTCTTCGAGTTCATATCTCTTCATACCGGTCAGTGATCAGATTTAGGGTGGATCAAGTGGTATCAGAGCCACTCTTCCGGTAACTCTATTATCATTCCATCTTCTCATCTTTTCATTTCTTCTAAACACATCTTCTTCTTTCTATCTTGAACCCGGCCCTCATTACCATCCATTTTATAAAAAAAAAAAAAAAAAAAAAAAAAATCTATAAAAGAAAAGAAGTATAAAAAAAAGATTCAAAAGAGATTGATTTGTGGATTGGTGGTGGAAGAGTAAGCCTGCTGGCTGAGGAGAAATCCAGCCTTTGAGGTGGTTAAGGCGGGTTCCCCTCTAAATCTCTTATCTTTCTATCTTAAAACACTTTCGTTTGGATCTACCCGTTGGGGATTCCTAGAGTTGTTCTTCTTAGAACTTTGAGTATAAGACTTTCAGTGCACACTTTAAACTGAGGATCAAACACTTGAGTGTGTGAGGTTTTTTTTATCTAACGTTTTGTGTTTAAGAATTTTCAGGAATCATGACTAGTGAGGATGAAAGGAGCCGACCAGGAAATTCTTATGCTGGTTTATCTAACTTGCAGATGCGAGCTTTGAATGACAATATTGCTAATCTTATGAATTCAGGTTGGGAACAGATCCATCAACGGCTTGATGCAATGGGAAATAAAAATTGAACTTGTTTTTGATTGTCAAAACTTCTCTGAACTTAAGAAAGTTAGATTGGCTGCAACTGAATTTTCTGGCTATGCTATTAATTGGTATGATCAAGTTGTGACTAGCAGGAGAAGGAGTGGTGGCGGCCAATAGCCTCATGGGATGAGCTCACAACCTTGATGCGGAGACGGTTTGTTCCGGAACACTACCATCGTGACCTTCACCAAAGGCTGAGACGTTTGCTTCAGGGAACTAAGTCCGTGGAAGATTATTTCCAAGAAATGGAGACTTTGATGATCAAAGCCGATGTGGACGAGACTTTGGAAGCAACCATGGCACGGTTCCTAGCTGGACTCAACCGAGACATCCAAGACCGTATGGAGCTTCAAGACTATGAAAGCCTGAACCAGATGCTTCACAAAGCAATTCTGATCGAACAGCAAATCAAGAGGAAGAGCTACTCCAAGCCGCCTTTGCTACCAAACCGGCCTTTGACCCCAAACCAAGCTATCAAGACAAGGGTAAGTCTTCTTCCACAACAAATAATGCTTTTAAGACTGATGTCCCTGCTCGTTTTGACAAAGGAAAAGCAGTTGAGACTCCTAGCCGTGCAAGAGACATCAGGTGCTTCAAGTGTCAAGGTCTAGGACACTATGCCAACAAATGTCCTAACCAAAGGGTGATGATTCTCATGGAGAATGGTGAGGTCGAGTCCGAGGATGAAAAGGAGGATGAAGAGGATTCGGGTCCAATCTTTGATGATGATGAGGAACCATTCGATTATCCACATCATGGACCACTTCTCGTTACTAGGAAGCCTTTGGACGATCCACTCGGTCCCATCTTCGATGAGGAGAACGACCACTCGGTCGATGATTCTGGTCCAAACTTTGATGCTGATTCTGGTCCTATCTTTGATGAGGAGGACATCTACGACTATCCAGCTCACGGACCACTACTTGTCACTAGGAGATCCTTGAGTGTTCAACCCAAAACCAATGAAAAAGAACAAAGGGAGAATCTCTTTCATTCTCGTTGTTTAATTTCTGAAAAGTATGTTCTTTAATCATTGATGGTGGGAGTTGTACTAACGTTGCTAGTGACATTCTTGTCAGGAAACTTGGACTTGTCACTAGGCCCCTCTCGTCCTTTCAGGTTGGAATGGCTAAATGAGGCTGGTGAGAAGTATGTGAAGGAACAGGTCATGGTCCCCCTTACCATTGGGCGATATGAAGATGAGGTTGTCTGTAATGTTCTTCCCATGGGCGATGCCACATTCTCTTGGGTCGGCCATGGCAGTTTGATAAGAAGGCCGTGCATGATGGCTTCACAAACCGACACTCCTTCGACCATAATGGCAAGAAGATCACGTTGGTCCCTTTGACACCTTTGGAGGTTCATCAAGATCAACTTCAGCTCAAGAAGAACCGTGAAAAAGAGCCTAAACCTGATGAGCCTGAGACATCCAAAAGAAACTCCAACTTCTATCTTAAAGAAAGTCAGGTTCGGAAATCTCTTTGCTCTCAAAAGCCATTTCTTTTACTTATGTATAAAGAATCTCTTATGGCTACTTCTTCTGACCTTGCACCGGAGATTCCGAGTGAGTTGCTAGATGTCTTGCAGGACTTTTCTGATGTCTTTCCAGATGAGAATCCACAGATTGCCACCAATACGAGGGATTGAGCATCAGATAGACTTTGTTCCAGGTGCATCTCTGCCGAACCGACCAGCTTATCGAACCAATCCGGTCGAGACCAAGGAACTTCAGAAACAAATCGGTGAGCTTCTCGAGAAAGGCTACATCCGGAAAGCCTCAGTCCTTGTGCCGCACCAGTTCTCCTTGTGCCCAAGAAGGATGGTTCATGGCGCATGTGTGGACTGCCGTGCCATCAACAACATTACGGTAAAATATAGGCATCCCATTCCTAGGCTTGATGACATGCTTGATGAGTTGCATGGTTCTTCAGTTTTCTAAAATTGATTTGAAAAGTGGCTATCACCAGATTAGGATGAAAGAAGGTGATGAATGGAAAACTGCATTTAAGACCAAGCTAGGATTGTATGAGTGGCTTGTTATGCCATTTGGTCTCACTAATGCGCCTAGTACTTTCATGCGTTTAATGAATCATATTTTGAGAGCATTCATTGGTCATTTCGTGGTTGTTTACTTTGATGACATTCTCATTTACAGCAAGAACCTATATGATCATAAAAAGCATTTGAAATCTGTTCTTGAAGTTCTTAGGAAAGAAAAGCTGTTTGCAAATCTTAGTAAATGCTCTTTTGGAACAGATCACGTGGTGTTCTTAGGTTTTGTTGTAGGTGCTGATGGACTCAGGGTGGACGAGGAGAAGATCAAGGCCATCCGAGATTGGCCAAGTCCGACCACAGTGGGCGAAGTAAGGAGTTTCCACGGCCTTGCCGGTTTCTACCGTCGGTTCGTCCAGGATTTCAGTACCATCGCAGCCCCACTTACTGAAGTGATCAAGAAGAATGTTGGTTTCAAGTGGGAACATGATCAGGAGGAAGCATTCCAAGTCTTAAAGGGAAGTTAACTCATGCTCCTTTACTTGTTCTTCCTGATTTCTCCAAGACTTTTGAGATCGAGTGTGATGCTTCTGGTGTTGGTATTGGTGCTGTTTTGATGCAGGAAAAGAAGCCCATTGCTTATTTCAGTGAGAAGCTTGGTGTAGCCACTCAACTACCCCACTTACGACAAAGAGCTGTATGCTTTGGTGAGGGCTCTTCAGACGTGGCAGCACTATCTCTGGCCAAAGGAGTTTGTGATTCACACCGATCACCAGTCCCTTAAACACCTTAAGGGCCAGCAGAAGCTGAACAAAAGACATGCCCGTTGGGTCGAGTTTATTGAGACATTTCCTTACGTCATCAAGTACAAGCAAGGTAAGGAAAATGTAGTTGCTGATGCCTTGTCGAAGGTATGCACTTCTCTCAGCTCTTGAAACCAAGTTGCTCGGTTTTGAATTTATCAAAGATTTATATGCAACTGATCCGGATTTCAAAGAGATTTTCAAAAAGTGTTCCAAAGCGGCTTATGGGAAGTATTATCAAGATTCTGGATTTTTATTCTTTGATAACCGCTTGTGTGTACCCCAATGTTCTTTGAGGGAGTTGTTTCTCAGGGAAGCACATGGAGGAGGCCTTATGGGACATTTCGGAGTCAAGAAGACACACAAGGTCGTTCATGAGCATTTCGTTTGGCCGAGTTTGATGAAAGACGTGGAGCGGATCTGTGGCCGATGTGTGGTGTGCAAGAAAGCCAAGTCTAAGGCACTGAACCAAGGTTTGTACTCCCTACCCATTCCATCTCATCCTTGGGTTGATATTTCGATGGACTTTGTGCTTGGATTGCCTAGGTCTAGATCTGGCCGAGATTCTATCTTTGTGGTTGTTGATAGGTTCTCTAAGATGGCTCATTTCATACCTTGTCATAAGACTGATGATGCTGTGCATATTGCTGATTTATTCTTTAGAGAAATTGTTAGGTTGCACGGCATGCCTAAGACCATTGTTTCTGATCGTGATGCTAAGTTCCTTAGTTATTTCTGGAAAACTTTGTGGTCTAAGTTAGGAACGAGGTTGATGTTTTCCACCACTTGTCACCCACAGACCGATGGTCAAACTGAGGTTGTGAACCGGACCTTGTCCACTTTGCTTAGATCATTGATTAAGAAAAATCTGAGAACTTGGGAAGAATGTTTGCCTCATGTAGAATTTGCTTATAATCATTCTTTGCATTCTTCTACTAAGTTTTCTCCATTTGAGGTTGTTTATGGTTTCAATCCCTTATCTCCACTTGATCTTTTGCCTTTGCCTTTGAGTGAAAGAGTTTGTACAGATGGCAAGAGGAAGGCTGACACCATTCAGAAGCTACATGAGACGGTTCGTGCCAACATCTCAGCCAGAACCGAGCTTCACGAGAAGGGCAAACAAGAAAAGAACCAAAGTTGTCTTTGAGGAGGGCGATCTTGTTTGGGTTCATCTAAGGAAGGAGCGGTTCCCTGACGAAAGAAAGTCCAAACTCATGCCAAGGGTCGATGGTCCCTTTCAAATCCTTAAGAAGATCCATGACAATGCCTATCAGCTTGATCTTCAAGGTAAGTATGACATCTCTTCGAAGTTTTAATGTTTCTGATCTATCTCCTTTTCATGCAGATGATCCGGATTTGTGGACAAATCCTTTTGAAGAGGGAGGGAATGATGCACCTCAGGACGTGGACCAGGACATGACACAGCCCCAGCATGGTGATCAGGACGACCACATCAGTTCAGCCGAGGTTCATCCATCCGCCGCACCAGACAGACAGACCGAGCCGTGTACGAATCGACCAGCGTACACCCGGGAAGGACCTTAGGCTGGATCCACGACCAGATGACCAAACTGATCAACCAACACGCCTTCTTTCCCGTCCTACTCGCCAATCTAAGACCAACAGTCAAGCCAGAACCCACTTTGATCGAGAGGAACCCGATTCAGATCACAGCCTATCTCTTTTGGCCCGTTTGGTTCGTACCGCGCAACCGGACGGACATGCTCTTGATCTGATCGACCAGTTTGATTCATTCATGGGATTTGATGACTCCAATACATCTAAGGCAAGGATTCTTAAGCTCTCTGAAGATTTGGGTCAAGTGAAATCTCCATCCGTTCATGAAGGTTCGATGATCACCCCGGACAGCACATCGTGTGTCCTTCTCCTTACCGATGGAACCGATCATCACGGACGCATAGACATCACGGACGCACCTAGACACTCTGATGTATCTGGACCAGTCAACATATGAGACCGTGCTTTGACCAGTCTTCCTTGCTTTCCACACTTTGACTAGATCTAGTCAAATTTATGTTTTCTATGCATTGTTTTCTGCACTTTTCTTTATTTCTCTTTTACTCAAAACTCTAAAATTGTACTCCCATTTTTTGAAAAATAATCAACGAAATTTCTTCTTTTTTTTGAGTCTTTACTCTCTGTTCTTTGTCAAGAACACTTTTAGTTTCTTTGGTGTGGTTAGCTCCAAACGAGCGCCTCATTCTAGTTGGACGGTCGTCATATCCGCAACTGAGCGAGTTTGCTTCCTTGTCGGACCTGTGAGTCATATCAGGCGACATTCAAGCACCAGGCAGTATCATTGGGTCATTCCGCAACCCTTTGTGTCGTCATAAAATCCATCAGTTCTCTTCGGAGTTCATATCTCTTCATACCGGTCGAGTGATCAGATTTAGGGTGGATCAGGAATCTTCTCCGTACTCCAGGGAATTCTACTTCCGCGGGGATCATGCATTCCGTTCGTAGCGGGAATGGAGTCTCACCGTAGCCCGTCTTGGGGTTGTACGATGCGACCAAAGAACTCCTTCGAGCTCCTCTTCCCATCGCCCCTTCTTGGCGTCTAGGCGTTTCTTGAGTCCGTCAAGGACGGTCTTGTTGATGGTTTCTGCCTGTCCGTTGCATTGCGGATATCTGGGAGGTTACTTTGTAAGTCGTATTTTCCATTTTTCGCAGAATGCTTCGAATCGAGCAGAGATAAATTGAGATCCATTATCTGTTACGATTTCGTATGGGACCCCATGTCTAGTTATGATATGTTTCCGGCGAAGTTCTCGACTTGTGTGTCTTTGATACTTGCGTAGGATTCTGCTTCTACCCATTTGGAAAAGAAATCCGTGAGGACTAGGAGGAAGCGTTTTTGTTTTGATGGGTGCATAGGTCCGACAATGTCCATGGATCATCGCATGAAAGGATAGGGGGACGAGATCGAAGAGAGGATTTCCGCGGGTTGATGGATTGTTGGAGCATGCCTTTGGCATTTCTGCATTTCGGGAATTTCTCACAGTCTTTTACCATGGTTGGCCAATAATAACCGTGGCGTTTGATTTTGACTGCGAGAGATCTTCCGCCAGAATGATTTCCGCACGATCCAGAATGGACCTCTTCCATGATTCTTCTTGCCCTTTCTCCTTCTGCGCATGTCATGAGAGGACCGGAGAAACACCACTTATAAATTTCTCCCTCTATCGTGACGTACCGTGCCGCTTGCGTTTCACTTCTGAGCAGCCCATTTTTTGGTAAGGTTCCATTCACGATATAGGCTCGGATTGGTTTTAACCAAGGGCTGTCGCAGCCGTACTCGGTTGGGTCCACATCCGCTTCCGGTTGATCCTCGACTTCTTCCGCATCTTCAATCTCTTCCTGGATTAGATTGACGACCACTGGTGGTCCGATGCTTGGATGTTTCATGAATTCGACCGGGATTATCCTTTGGAGCCCTGGATCTGAGCTTGAGGCGAGGGCAGCCAAGGCGTCGGCCTGGACGTTTTCCGAGCGAGGAATTCTGGTCAGGGCGAACTGGTCGAAACTACGAGCCAGTTCTTGGACGAGTTTTAGATATGCGTCCATCCTTTCGTCTCTTGCCTCGTATTCTCCGCTGTATTGATTGGCGACTAACTGAGAATCGCAGTAAGCGTGAATACTACGGATTTTTAATCCATGGGCCAGCCGCAAGCCTGCGATGAGTGCTTCGTATTCTGCCTCATTGTTTGAAGCATGAAAAGCCAATCGGAAAGACTGGTCTAGGATTTCCCCGTTAGGAGAGGTGAGTCGTATTCCGATTCCGGATCCTTGCTTGGACGAAGATCCGTCGACGTGGAGGACCCAAGTTTAGTTTTGTTCCTCGTTAGTCATGCCTCTAGTGGGTAACTCTACCAAGAAATGCGTAAGTACTTGGGACTTTGCACATGTCCTTGGGCAATATTCGACGTCGTATTCACTCAGTTCGATTGCCCATTTTGCGAGCCTACCAGATTGGCTTGGACTATGCAGGATTATCCGCAGTGGGAATGTGGTGAGAACCACTATAGTATGAGACTGGAAATACGGTCTTAGTTTTCTTGCCGAGGTTATGACGGCGAATGCTAATTTTTCCATTAGCGGGTATCGAGTTTCCGCATCCAGTAACGTCTTGCTCAGGTAAAAGATTGGCTTTTGTTCGCCGCGTTCTTCTCGTATCAGGAGGCCACTGACTGCTGTTGCGGAAACTGCGATATAGAGGAAAAGGGGTTCACCTTCCACCGGTTTTGCGAGGACTGGTGCAGTGGCCAGGTAATGTTTCAACTGTTGGAAAGCTTTTTCACATTGCTCGGACCATTCGAACTTCTTGTTTCCCTTCAATGTTTCGTAAAACGGTAGGCACTTATCCGTAGAGCGCGAGATGAAACGGTTCAGAGCCGCGACTCTTCCGGTTAGCCTCTGGACTTCTCGCTTGGTTCTCGGGGAGGCCATCTCTATCAGTGCGTCGATTTGTTTAGGGTTGGCCTCGATTCCGCGATACATTACGAGGTATCCGAGGAATTCTCCCGATGCCACCGCGAATCTACATTTCGCCGGGTTGAGTTTCATGTTATGCTGGTTGAGTCGTGCAAAACATTCCTCCAGGTGGGCTACATGATCGTGTTCGTCAAGAGATTTTACGAGCATATCATCAATGTATACTTCCATAGTTTTTCCGAGTTGCTCGGCAAACATTTTGTTGACGAGTCGCTGATACGTTGCACCCGCGTTATTAAGACCGAAAGGCATTATCTTGTAGCAATACGTTCCGCGGTCTGTGATGAACGCAGTTTTTTCGCGGTCGTCGGGATTCATCATGATCTGATTGTAACCGGAAAAAGCGTCCATGAATGACAGAAGCTTGTTTCCGGTTGCTTCGACCAGTCGGTCGATGTGGCGGGGAAGCAGTCCTTCGGACAGGCTTTATTCAGATCCGTGAAATCGACACAGACTCGCCACTTGCCGTTCTTCTTTTTTACCACGACAGGGTTGGCAAGCCAGTCTGGATACCTAACTTCTGTTATCGACCCTACTTTGAGGAGTCTTTCGACTTCCTTGTTGACTGCGGTGGCACGCTCAGGTCCCAGCTTTCGTCTCTTTTGCCTTACGGGTTTGTGAGTCGGTCGATGTTAAGTTCGTGACATGTTACGCTAATGTCGATTCGGGCATATCCTCCGCAGCCCGCGAGCGTCTGAGGTTCTTTTTGAGGCATGCGATGAGCTCTGCATTTATTGGTTCGCGGAGGGTAGCTCCGATTTTGACGCACCGTTCTGGGAAGGAATCGTCGAGGCAGATCGAGACCACCGGTTCGCAGGTTGGTTCACGCTTCCCTTCCAGGGCCTCAGCTCTTTGGGACTGCCAGAAGGTTTCCGGCGAGTCGTGAATCGTTTGCTTTTTCCGAGAGGTCTCGATTTCGGAATTTTTCCGTTTTAGTTTGGTAGCGAGGTAGATTTGCGCTGCTCCGCGACTACCATGTATTGTTTCGACCCCGAAAGGCGTCGGGAACTTGAGGCAGAGGTGGAATGTTGATGGGATCGCTCTCATGGAGTTTAGCCAGGGAGTTCCAACTATTGCGTTGTAAGACGTTGGACCATCGATCACTAGGAATTCCGTGTTTTTGGCGACTCTCCCGGCTCTGACTAGGAGGTTAGTCGAGCCGAGGGTCATAATTTCTCCCGATAGTCCGAATACTGGGCTGGGGTCGTCGGTAAGGATGCTTAGATCGACGCCCATCCTCTCGAGGGTGCTTTTATAGATAATATTAGCCGAGCATCCGGTGTCGACTAATACCCTTGCTACGTCAATATCCTGGATCGTGAGTTCAATTACGAGGAGATTGTTGTGAGGTTTGGCCATACTGGCCGTTGCTCGATCTTCGAAAGATACGATGTTGCGGGCTGACGAAGAAGCCATACTGAATTTCGATCGATTGGTGGTTTTCGGGTTAGAGAATCAGTCCCCCCCTCCTTCTAGCGCCAAACTGTGGGAACCGAAATTCACACCGTCAATTTCCGATAAATAAGATCGCGGAGGAAAGCCAAGTAAACCCGACTTTCCTTGAAGGTCCAGATTCTCTGCGTTGCCACACGAAATCGATAAAGTAAACAGAAGACAAAGATGGGAATTGTAATATTTGCCCGAAGGCATTTTATTAGATGAAAGATACGAGTACAAGGATTCTCCGAAAGACAAAGAGATTTGCGATTAAAGAAAAAGGTAGAGTCGCATGCAGCCAAACGTCCTAAGCCTTGCTCCGCTAGTCTAACCACCTAAACCCTAGTTCTTCTAAGCTAGCAGGATTCTCTATGTCTAATTTTCGGATCCCCTCCTCTTCTGCTCTTGCTCTCCTTATATATCCACTCCAAGGTCGGTTTGCCTTAGGATGATGGACCTCGCCTTTGGGCCCAAGCTTATTTCTTCAGGAAATATTCCATTTTCGTCGGTTTTCGTAATTATCCTCGAGTTTTCCGCTATTTTTCGGTGACTTGATGGTTATCCGACGTTCGGGAAATCGGATAAACCATCATAGCTTGATTGGGCCTGAATTCTTAAAATCGTAAGTAAGTCCGTGGACTTGTCTTAAGTCGTTGAACGTTTTATACGATTTCTCGGAAAGACTATCTTTCTCGTAAAATAAACCGTATAGCTTAAAGGATCGACGTTCAAGTTAATCGATCTTTGTTTTATACGATATCTTCTACGAGAAATCCAATCCTTTGGTTTTTGTCGTAAAACATCAAGGACGATTCCAACCGAATCGAAAGATGTTTATTCCGTAGCCGTGATCGTCCCAAACTCACGAGGATTGATCCAAACAAGCCAAGATGGGATCAGACCGAGCATGATGGGACCGAGACCAGGACGAGGGCCGTCGACCGGCGCCAGGCGAGTGCCGGCGCCAGGCCGGGGTGCCGCCGGCGCCAGGCGGCCAGCGTGGCGTGCGCCGGTGCCAGGCGGCTTGCGGAGCGCGTGCCGGGCGCCAGGCGAGTGCCGCCGGCGCCAGGCGGCCAGCGTGGCGCCTGCGCCGGGCGGCGCCCGTGTGGCGCGTGCCGCCAGGCCGGCTCGCGTGACGCGTGACGCGTGCCGCCGTTCGCCAGGCCGTCTTGCCGTCCATGGGTTTTCCGTTGTTCGATCTTTCCCCCGTTAGTCGTCCGTGCGGGAAATCTTTGAGTTTGGAAGGATTTTTAGCCGTAGATTTCGAGATAACCGTTTTTGACCCCAACAATAATAGGGTCACATATAATTTACCTATCCCTTGCTTCCAACTATGTGTGATCATTCCTTTCTGAAATAGAATATTGGGGTCATAGGATATACTCCTACCCCTCTGCATCTTTCAGAAAATCATCTCAATCTTTTATCTTAAAGATGCTTGAAGAGAGAGAGAGAAGGGAACCAGAAACACAGGCTTTTACCTTCCAGGCTTGTAGGAGGAACCCGATCCAATGAATACCGAGCCCCAAGACAAGCAGTAAAGTCAAATTTGGTTGGAGATCAGCTTTGGTTCCTTCAAACATTCTTAGCAAGTGGTTTCATAGTCGACAGGTGATCCACTTTAGTATTTCTAGTACACTCTACAGTCAATAAATCTAAGAATGGTGCTAGAGGGTGGTTATATAACAAGTAAAAATTTGAAAAAGTTTATCATCCCCTTCTCCACTCAATAAAAACTTTTGAAAACATTTAAATAACTCACAAAGTAAAATAATATCAGTAAACCTTCCCTCATACTTAAATTAAACTGTCCCCAGTGTATATCCAGTCGGAGTTATGGTGAGAAATAAATCATAAGTACTCAATGTAACAAGAAGCATCGTTATACCTGACCGAAATTGGAATCGATCGATGGAAAGCTTGTACCGTCGATCATGTCTTATCTGCTGCAGTCGATCGATGTCGTCCTCGTCTCGCCGGTCGATTTCTGGTACACGTCTACTCGGAGCTTTTTTTTTACCTGCAATAAGAGTTTAAAAACGAAAAATAAGTAAATGTGAACAATAAACCTAAGTTAAATTACCTAATATTGGGTTGCCTCCCACTCAGCGCTTAGTTATAGTTATTTAGCTTGACTCTAGCGGTGTTTGGCTTGTATGGAGGTGAGAGACTACTTGCTGGAAGGCAAGTGTCCACAGCTTCTTTTTCCTTTTGAAACCAAGTGTCAATGAAGCTTCTAATGGCTTCCTCATCTCTGGTCCAGTGATTCTTCAATACTGCCATTGTACCACTCACTACATATCCTCTCCTCAAGATTTTCAATGCTCCTCTGATGCATTCTGAGTTTGGCATAGATGCACTCTGAAGTATTCTCCAATTCCTTAGTTATCTCCTTCCTTGTCTGGTCCTGATAAAAATTCACCTCATCAAGGCCATCTCCGAATGACTGTAGCCATTCCTCTAGCGATGCAAAACGAGAATCGATCGATTTCCGGGTGTAACCGTCGATCGATGTTGATGCCTCAGGACGACTCGCGATGCTTCTATAAATCTCAGCTATTTTCTTTTGCATGACCTCTGTGTGTGAAGTCAAAGAACTGATGTTGAGGTTGAATGGGAAATAAATGTCATCACATCTCTTATCAAGTCTGTCCTCTGTTGTTCCCATAATGCTGTTGATCTCGTCTACTAATTGATCAACATTCATTTTTGTGTAGGTAGCTGGCTCAGACTCGGTTATGTTCGATGGTGGATGCTTGTCGTCGATCGATGCTTGGATGTTGCCGTCGATCATGCTGATGTTGTGGCTTCGGTCGCGCTGTGTCTGCATCCTGGCTATGTCTTTCTTCATCTTCCCCATGCATGTAGTCAACCAACTGATGCTGTCATTTAGTGGGTAGTAGACACTACCAAGCTTCATCTTGAAATTATCTTCTAAACACCTCTGAGCTCCACAGATTCCGTGTACCATTGCATCAATCTCATCTTTGCTGTAGGTATCTTGTGCTGGCTTGATATGTTTGAATAGCTCGGCGTCTTCTGGAAGGTATATGTAAGTGCGTTCAATTGTTGAAGCTCTTTCGAGTATTGCTCTGATATCCTCCTTTGAAACATGGTTGGCTCTACCATCTAGAGCTCGTGCATATCCATGCTCGTCTCTATATACACCAAACTCATCACTCTTTTCCCAATGAAATCTCCTCTGGCTGTTCTGATCATAGGCTCTCCTTCCAAACTCATGATATGCGTCGATTGATGGTGGGACTGAACCGTCGATCGATTTTCGATCACGTGTTCGTTCCTGCTGCTCGTAGCGAGTCTCTAGTCCACAGGCTGAGCAAACAGCTCGTCTGTAACTCTCTGCTGGTACTCTGGATCTCTGCTTTGCTGAAGGAAAAGATTATCTGCTCCATTGGCCATCTGCAGGATGTCTGCAATATCTTTACTTGTAGGACACGTCCATCCATAGTTTGTGCATGGCCTTCTGGATCCCTGAAAATACCAAATTCATCCAGTGTTAGATACCCATCATATGTATTATTTTCTTGTACCTCGGGTTTTTGGTGTAAGGTGAGGATCGATCGATGGCGAGCAGTTGGCGTCGATCGATTTTGTCTTCTTTTTTCCAAAGGGATAATGGAGGGTTCTCCCTTCCATAGCAAGACCATGAAACTTAATGGCTTGTTCCAATCCTCATCATAATCGTTGATCGATTGGTGTTTTGCTGAAGCACGTGGAAAAGTGAATGTCCTTTTATTCCCTGGTATGTTGAGTGCGCTGTCCTTGAAGTTGAAGAGTTCCTCCACAGTGAAGCCTTCATGTAACTCATCTGCACCTATCACACAAATTTTTGATTCGATCATCTGCCCAACTTCCAATCGAGTAATTGCCTTCTCGAAGATCATTCTCCTCGAACTCAGGTTGAGCGTCGATTGATGCCTTCTTGCTACAGTCAATCACATTTATTGGAGAAGGGTCGATCGATGGCTGGCTCCTAGAGTCGATCGATTCTTCATACTCTGTTTCGTATTTGGCTCCACAATGGCATGCTGCCACGAATCCTATGTCATCTACAATATCTCTTCTAGGCATATGTGACTTCACAACTCGAATAGGATCATAGTGGATAGTAGGTTCAATGAGTGTGAGGCATAGTTTGTTAGTCTGCATGTTGCAAACTTTTCCCACAGTAGCCAAAAAGGTTCTTCCAAGTATTAGCGAGGAAATCCAGTTCAATTTAATATATAGACCATGGAAATCTACTGGAACTAGTGCATTACCAATCTGCACCTTAAGGTCTCTGATAATTCCTCCTGAGTTCCTTTGAGAACAGTCTACAATGGTAAATGAGTCCTCTGAAGGTTCTATCTTCAGGCCTAGATGGTCTGCCATTACCTTAGGCAGAATGCTGACTGAAGCACCTGTGTAACCGAGCGCGCATGGGAATTCAATACCTTTCACAAGGCAAGGAATCGCGCATTTCCCTTGATCACTCTTCTTATTTAGTGTAAACCTTTGCTTCATCTTTTCTCTGACATGATGGAACATTCTCATAATGTCTTCTTCCGTTTCCTTGGTTTCCCTGAAGAACATCTACAACATGTGGGTAAAGTAAGCCTCCTCGAATGGCTTATGTAGTGGGATCCTAAGAACCCTCTTCCTAAAGCTGTCCATCTCCTTCTCATTAGGTCCCCTCTTTAGATGCTTAGAAGTCTTCTCCTTCTTCCTTAAGGTTTTCCTTTCAGTAGCCTAATCAACTTGCATAGGCTCTGATGCATCTGCAGATGGTGTATTGGTAGCGTCTGTTGGCTTTTCTGAAGGTTTGGACTGGTTTCTGAGTGCATTCTGTCCTGCACATCGATCTTAGGTAGCTGCACTCAGTAAGTAAAAGGTGGCAGTCAATCAATGTTGTATGGCTGCGGTCGTTCGTCTACGGACTCTCTTGGTCGATCGATTTCCGATTCGGAGGTCGATCAATATCTTCCTTGACACGGAGGAGTTTGGGTGGATAGGGATGTCTTGTTGCGAATTCTTCATGGGTGATGATCCTGATTGACTCGCATGATGCAACTGATTTGCATGATCCAACTGATTCAGTGGTCGTCGATCGATGTCTTGTAGGAGTAATCGATTGATCCCTTACAGACTCCGTCGATCGATGGTCATGTCTCGGCATCGATCGACACTAGTGTGAGCTGCCAAAACTCATGGAGCTCTTGAGTTCGAAGTCTCCTTCCTGGAGCCTTTCTTCCTTAACCACCTGCCAGAAGTTATCGTCAATGATAGCATTCACGTGATGCTTCATTACTTCATTAGCTTTTCCCTTCACCAAGGCTTTTTGCCTTCTAAACAGCTTCTCCTGTCTACACCACTTGTAACTCCAGCTTCTTCACATGAGTGCTCAGGGTCTCAAATTTCGTTTTCAATTTGGTGTAGACAGCATCAATATTTCCATTGAAATCCACTGTCATCTTCTACTGACCCTCTAGAACCTGATCAAGCATTGCCTCATTCCTGCTCTCTTGAGTCTGTGGTGGTGAATTCTGATAAGAAGAATTCCCATATCCTATGTTGTTTCTGTAGTTGTTGTTGTTGTAGGGTTTCTGGTACTGTGAACTCTTGTTGTAGCTGCCTCTCTGTCCATAGAGATTGTTGTTTCCATTCTGATTTCCAGGTTTCTGATTCTGAAATCCGGTGCCACTGATGAAGTTCACATCCTCCTCTATGATACGATGCTCAAATTACCCTAGAGAAACTTTACTCTCATCAAAAGAGGTCAAGTTGTAGTACTTAGGGATCGAATCCACATGGAGCGATGGAACACAATAAATCTTATTAACTAAGCTATGTCAAAGATTTCAAAGCAGAAATTGCAAGTAAACTTAAAACTGGTGAGCAAGACAATTACTCAAGTGATTGATTTGGGTGTTAACTAATATGGTGAAGGTGTTAGATCTAGGATTACTATTCAGGCTATCAGGATTATAATAGTATGAATGCTTATATGAGATGCTTGCATGATATTAAAGAACCCCATGATGTAGTAGCCCGACTGTCGTCGCCGACTATCTTACACTAGAATCAATGAGACTCCACGTTGAGAATCACCAAAAGGCGTCGATCGACCTGCCATTTCACGTATCGATCGATGATGCCTCGCGTATATCGATCGATGACTCTATAGGAGTATCGATCGATACCTTACTAGCGAGCTTTAAGCGTGTGGTTGAATACAGTTCACTAGAGAATTTGCCAAGTTAGCTGTCGCTTGTTCCCAGCAAATTCTTAGCTCAGAGAAGATAGATCCGAGGATGTTATCTCTGTATTCATGTATAGGTTAGCTACTCCTACAAAAGCATTAAGAACAATCTTCTAAGATGAATATCACATGCTCAAGTATTCATATTTGGGGCTAATCCTTCAACCTATTTGAATCCTAAATACAACGAAGGTGTTTACTCATACATGGCTGAGTAGAACATCATAGCAATAATATAAAACTGCATAGATAGAATAGATAGAAACAAAGGTGTTCAAGAAAGCTCTCAATTTGTAACTCTCTCTCTCAGAAAACAAAGAACTAAGAAAAGGTAGAAGAAACTATGTAAAAGCTATTTGAAAAACTGTGTCTTTGCCAAAACACTTAGGCAAGACTTAAATACTTAGGAATAATTAGGTTAAAACTCGTCAGGGGCATTCTGGTAAATAAATGATTGCTTGGGCTTCAAGTCGGCTGTGACCAAAATAGGCTTCTGCGGCTTGAATATCAATCGATTACACATGATGTGTATCGATCGACGCGTCTCTCTTCGTGTCGACCCTGAGGGGGTCGATATGGCCTCCTCGGGTGAGATCTCTAAAGTGCTCCAAAATGCTCCTAAAACAACATCTTTCTTCCAAATGCTCCTGAACCTGAAAATATGCTAAAAAGACTCCAGAACATACTAGATATATCCTAAAACACTCAGATATCAGGGGTAAAATTGGGTCAAATATATGGTCTATCCCTCTACTTCTCCATCGCTGTCAGCGTCTACAGCTTTCACATCTCGTTCAAAGCTCACCTACTTCTTGAGAATCCTATGAACACTATCCAACTTTGCCCTTACGTCGTCCATCTGCTCTTTTCTAAAGACAGTGGTCGATTTCTCCTCTCAAAGTCAGTGTTCTTGGTGTTGTTGCTGGATGCCAAGTTCTGGATAAGTCTCACATCTTCCTCTGGATTCCTAGTGTTGAAGTTGCCTTCACTAGATGTGTCAAGAGCCATCTGGTATGCCAGCTCGATGCCTTTGAAGAAGGTGCTAAGAAGCTGCACTTCATTGAATCCATGGTGTGGACAATCTCTCTTATAGGACTTCAATCTGGTGCAGGAGTCTCTGAATGATTTTTCAGGCTTCTGTGTGAATGTGGCAATCTTGCTCCTTAAGTCCTCAGCACGTGCCTCGTCAAAGAAGTGTTGCAGGAATGCACTCTTGATGTCGATCCAGGATGTAAGGGATCCTGGTGGTAATTGCTTGAGCCAATGTGAAGCATCTCGAACAAGTGATTACTTGAAGAGCTTGCAAAATAGGTAGTCCTCACGGAATCCATTGACTTTAATAACAGAAACCAAATCCTCGAACCGCTCCAAATGGTTCATAGGATGCTCATGGGATAACCCACTGTTGGGTGTCTGTCCCACGAGTGTATAGTAGTGGGGCTTTAGCTCGAAATCGTTCCTCTCGATAGCTGGAGGACGAATAGCAGATCCGTTGACGTAGTACTGATCTGGATGGTTGTAGTCGGCCAACATTCTAGGTCGAGCAGCCTGATCTACAGCAGCAGCTGCAGCATCATCAGGATCAGGGATTACAGCTCCTTAATCGTCTATCTTCTGACCTACTGCATTACGCAGATGACCCTCCTTGTCATGCAGGTTTCTATTCTCGTCTTGTACAAGGACTAAAGTCACTACCATGCCTCGCGAGTGGGGGTCGATGGATGGTCGGGGTGATCGGTCGATCGATGTCGGGTTGAAAGAGTCTATCGACAGTCGAGGTGTCGAGGTCGACGATGGATGGTTAGAAGCGATCGATGTACGATTACGGCAGTCGATCGATGTGGAGCGCTTCTCTTTACGTATCGAGCATTCCAAAAGTGAGGGGTCTGAGACAAAGAGTGGTTGTTCCTTGTTGCTTCTGGTTCTACTAGGCATGCACCTGAAAAGACAAGAGAATATTTTCTCAGAATAGTAATTAAGAAAATAACCTAGACTAAATCGGACTAGATAGAATCTAATGGCGATCAAAGCTCTCCGGCAACAGCGCCAAATTTGATATCACTCAAATTACCCTAAGGGGTGAATTACTCTCTCAAATAAGAGGTTCAATTGTAGTACTCAGGGATCGAATCCACAGAGAGCTAGGGCACACAATAGATCCTGATCAGCAGTAATTAAGCTAGGTTCAATTATTGTTGTAAATAAAATAGCAGAGGTGAACAAGGCAGTTATTCAATTGATTGAGGTTTAAGTCAATATTAAGAAAGCGCTAGACGTAAGGTTTCTGTTCAGGTAATAAGGATTGTAGTTATATAGAAGCTAAAGTTATATGGAATATGAGAACTCAACTTAGCTATAATCTATCAACTTTCTTTTGTTTAAATTATCTATTGCATAGGATCTCGGTATCTTAGCTTTCGCTTGTTGATCCAAGCAATCATCGATCGATTTTATCTTCCGGTAGTCAATCGATTTGTCTTTTAGAACGTCGATCGATTTATATATAGGACAATCGAACAATGGTCCTTTCCTAGCAAGCCTTATGAGCAGGTTGAATTAAGTTCACTTAGATTTGCAAGATCAACTGTTGTTTTTATCTAACTGATCTAGTTCAATAAAGATTATTCAGGATAATATATCTATCAACCTAGATCAATGCTCTAGTTAGCTACTCCAGAACAAGAATAAGCACAATCCTATTGATGAATACCACAAGTTAGTAGTTCAATATTTTGAGCTAATCCCTCATAACCTATTTGAACCCTAAATCTAACAAGTAGATTATTCAGACATAATCAAAGAAAGTACAATTATAGTCTGAATAAATTGCATAAATTAATAGAATAGTAAGTAAAATTGGAGTTTCAATCACAAATCTCTGAAGGAGTCTTGGATCTTTTCTCCAAACCACTAAAAACCCTAGAAAACCTTTGCTGGGATGAAAATAATAAAATATGAAAGCGTTTGTTGCCTAGAACAATGGCTTTAACTCGGCTGGGCTCATCTCGCTTCGCCGTCGATCAATGGCACCAGGTGTGCATCGATCGATTTTCATCTTTGATTGTCGACCTCTGGTCTGCTCGATGGTCAGCTTGGGTAACTTCTCTTTTTGCTTCTAAAAAGCTCTAAAATCATCACTTTATTCCAAAACATACTAAATAGACTTCAAAACATAATAATATATCTAAAACTATCTATATACCATGGCTAATAATGGGTAAAATCCATGGTATATCAATAATTGTCGTTTTATCCTTATAGATATAGGATTATGAGCTAAGACAGTGGAGAAGATTAGATTTGAATCCTCTTAGACTTAGGTCTTTTTTTAGTATATATATGCCTTCTTGACATGTACGAGGTATGTTTTATCTTTTATTATTAATTAAGAAGCTTTGATGTTCATTAATCCTTATACTCGGCTAGAACAACATTGGTGTTCTCAATGATTGCAAGAAGACTTTGATATTAGAAATTCTCAGACCAAATAAGATCATCGTGTTATTGTAGCTCACGCCACATCATATATCCAGGACGAAAGCTGTGTTAGGAAGTTTCCAAAAGTTCAACATGAGAAAGAGATTAAGAGAGAGTTCGGTATTTTTACGTCACTGTCTACGTACTTTGCTATGCTCCTGTTTTTTCATTGTTGTGTGTATTGGAGTAAGCTTGAAGTGAGACTTGAAGAGAAAGTAATCTAATTCTATTGAGTTATAGATTAGGAAAATATCTATTATGTTATTCCTAATGAGTTTAGGAAATTATGAGTTATATATAAGGAGATGCAAGAGTGTTGCACAACTTATGAGTTTTATGAGTTTGTGAGATTGAGAGAGCTTGAGGTTTTGATTTACTTTCCTCAAGAGATTAATAAGAATGAGTTTTCTTATTTGAGTTCATAATCTTGTTCGTGAGACTTATATATTCGTGAGACCTGATTTCTATATTTTGGTATCAGAGCTTTAAGTTCTCAAGATCGGGACACGTTCAGATCGGCACACTTTTCATCAACGGTATTGTTCAAGGCGAGTCAAAGAATCTTAAAACCTAAAAAACCCCAGTAATGGGAGACAAACTTATAACGACGAAGATAACAGAAGAAGAGCACTCGAGCTTCGAACCTCTCATGGCGTACGCGAGAACATCAATAGATGGTAACAAACATGTTGAGAAGATACGAAATCATCAACGGCTATTAAATCTACAGACCCAGAAAGAGAACACGATGTCAAGGTATTCCTCTCTTGGGTCATCACGAGATCACCTCCATGAAGGCCATCAATCACAATCGGCTATTTCAGGTTCATCTCCATCACCTAGAAAGCTTCCAAAACCTCCAGATTTCGCTAAATTAGATGGTATGAAGCTTCATGAATGGATGGAACGATGTGAACGAATGAGCATCATGATGATTCATAGTCTTCAGCAACACGCAACATGTATTCTCTCTCACTACGGTTCAAATAACAGTACGACCCTTGAGCAATGGTGACAACAAGGCTTTGAAGAAACAAAGTATTGAGGATCAAGATGTATATAAGGAAAGGGTTATTATGTAAATGATGTTAACCTAGCTTTGTGTTCCTACGTGAACTATATATTGTACTCTCTTACCATCAAATCAAATCACATTCTACATTCTATATGGTATCAGAGCCTTAGCTCCTTAAGACCTAAATTTTTCTTTCAAACCCTTTTCTCTTACGCTAAACATCATGGCGTCTCCAACCCAGTCTGAGACAATCACAGTCAATTCTCAAACGATTCTCAACATCAATATGTCAAATGTTTCTAAACTCTCAGCCACCAATTACCTCATGTGGAGCCTCCAAGTACATGCTTTGGTCGATGGATATGGCCTCATTGGTCATCTCGATAGATCTAAGGTGATACCACCACCCACGATCATAGTTGATGGAGAAACAACAACCAATCCAGATCACACAGCCTGGAATCGCGAAGATCGATTGATCTATAGGGCTCTTATTGGAGCAATCACTCTCCCGATCCAGCCTCTTGTCTCGAGAGCGTTGACTGCTGCTCAAGTGTGGCAGCAACAGTCTAGGGGCTCACGACCGTACCTAGTGTTGGTGTCAAAATCGGTCACGACGGAATCAATGACTGAAAGTCTCTGGAAAGTATTTCTCAAAACAAAAAGTCTCGGATAATTTGAAAAGAAGTTATACGAGATTTTCTCAAATTAGAATATCCACTCTCTGGTGAGGTCGAAAACGGTTATCTCGAAATCTACAGCTAAAGATCCTTCCAAACTCAAAGATTTCCCGCACGAACGACTAACGCCGGAAAGATCGGTCCGCTCGTCCAAGGACATCAAGATTCGATCACCACAAAAACCCTAAACACAAAAGAATCTGCCTCGAAACTTCGAAGAGGTCGTTCTCTCAAACCGTGAGGAACCAGAAAACGATCAAGATATCAAATTGAAGCCCTCGCCGAGATCTTTAAAACGCCCGTGCTGGCACCGGACGCCTGGCGCCGGCGGCACGCGTCACGTGAGCCACCCTGGCGCCGGCGCACCCGCCTGGCGCGGCGCAGCGTCGCTGGCTGGCGCCGGCACACCGCCTGGAGCGGCGCGCAGCGTCAGCGGGCGCCTGGCGCCGGCGGCACCGACCTGGCGCCACCAGCCTGGCGGCGGCGGCGTCGCGGCCTGGAGCCGGGCACACGGCCTGGCACGGCGCACGCGTCGCAGCGGGCGTCCTGGCGCGGCGGCGCAGCGTGGCCGGCCTGGCGGCACCGCCTGGCGCCGGTCGGCGGCCCTCGTCCTGGTCTCGGTCCCATCATGCTCGGTCCGATCCCATCTTGGCTTGTTTGATCGATCCTCGTGAGTTTGGTACGATCACGGCTATGGAATGAACATCTTCGATTCCGTTGGAATCGTCCTCGATGTTTTACGACAAAACTAGAAGGATTGGATTTCTCGTAGAAGACATCGTATAAAACAAAGATCGATTAACTTGAACATTGATCCTTTAAGCTATACGGTTTATTTTACGAGAAAGATAGTCTTTCCGAGAAATCGTATAAAACGTTCAACGACTGAAGACAAGTCAACGGACTTTCTTACGATTTTAAGGATTCAGGCCCAATCAGGCTATGACGATTTATCTGATTTCGAGCGTCGGATAAACATCAAGTCACCGAAAAAGCGGAAAACTCGAGGATAATTACGAAGACCGAAAAAATGGAATATTTCCTGAAGAGATAAGCTTGGGCCCAAAGGCGAGGTCCATCATCCTAAGGCAAACCGACCTTGGAGTGGATATATAAGGAGAGCAAGAGTAGAAGAGGAGGAGATCCGAAAATCCTAGAATCTAGACTTAGAGAAGTCCTGCTAGCTTAGAGAATTTAGAACTTAGGCGGTTAGGCCAGCGAGGCAGGACTTAGAACGTCTGGCCGCCTCTTGTTCTAGTTTTATCTTCTCCAGAGACCCTGTTCCTCTCGGAAGGATCTAACTATACTTTTACTCAGAGCTCCGCATAGAAGCCCTAGGCATTATCTTCGACATGCCCGCTTCTATGACCAACGCCATACTAGGCGAACCAGGCCCCGAACGTCTGGCGCCTCCTGCTCGCAAATATCCGCTCCTCTCGAAGGATCGGACAATTCTTTTACTTCAAAGCTCCGCACATAGAAACCCTAGGCATTATCTTCGACATGCCTGTTTCTATGACAAACGCTCGTACTAGATCGAACCCGCCCAGACTGTTCGATCTCTTGTTCAATTCTTTCTAAACTGAACTACGTCCGACTTGATCCTCGAAAGGGGTACGTAGGCAGCCTTTCTTGAGGTCCAGTCCCAAATCTTAACAAAACCTTTTTCGCATTTATTCGGTCACTTGTCGTTGGCTGTCGCAGAGAATCCGGACCTTCAGGGAAAATCGGGTTAACTTGGCTTTCCTCCGTTTTTATTCATTAAAATCGACGGTGTGAATTTCGGTTCCCACACCTAGGAAGATGTCAGATATGTGGGACTCAGGGGCATGGTGCAAAACGATGTCCTCAGCTACAGAACTTTCAGACGATGTCTCAACAAAATCCGTTAACTCCCTGGCAACCTCGTGCGAATGTAGCCGCCGCAACAGCTTACAATGAAAACAATTGGTTGCTGGACAGTGGAGCTACTCATCACATCGCTTCGGATCTACAAAACCTGTCCCTGCATCAGCCATACGAAGGAGGTGAGGCAGTGGTGATTGCCGATGGATCTAACAAGTCCATAACACATACTGGTTCTACTATACTTCCTTCTTACTCTAAATCTCTACAGCTGAATGATATCTTATGTGTCCCCAATATACATAAGAATCTAATAACAGTCTATGGGCTATGAAATACTAATCAAGTATCTGTTGAATTCTTCCCCTCTTCCTTTCAGGTGAAGGATCTGAGCATGGGGACCCGGTTAATCCAAGGCAGAACTAGGGAAAACTGTATGAATGGCCGAGTCTGACAGCCTCACCTACGGCCATGTTTACTTCTCCATCATCTAAGGCTACACTATCTTCTTGGCACTCTCGTTTGGGACATCCCTCTTTTTCAATTCTTAATAAAACAATCTCAAAGTTTTCTCTTCCTGTTTCTCATTTATCTTCTAAAACTATGTCTTGCTCAGATTGCATGATCAATAAAAGTCACAAACTTTCTTTTTCCACTTCGAGTATTACTTCCACAAGACCTATTGAGGTTGTTTTCTCTGATGTCTGGTCTTCTCCTATTCTATCTACTGACCAGTACAAATACTATCTTATTCTAGTTGATCACTACACTAAATACACATGGCTTTATCCTCTTAAACTAAAGTCCCAAGTAAAGGAGATTTTTGTAGCTTATAAACAGTTGGTGGAGAACAGATTCCAGACAAAGATTGGAGTTTTATTTTCAGACAATGGAAGTGAATTTATAGCTTTGAGAGGTTACCTTCAAAGTCAGGGAATTTCTCATCTTACATCGCCTCCGCATACACCAGAACACAATGGTGTTGCTGAAAGAAAGCATAGGCATGTGGTTGAAACAGGTCTCACGCTTATGTCACAAGCTTCGATGCCAAAGACCTACTGGACGTTTGCTTTTGCAGCAGCAATCTATTTGATAAATCGGATGCCGACCCCTAATCTGGAATACAACTCGCCGTATAAAAAACTGTTTAAGAAGGCTCCCAATAATGACAGACTTCGAGTCTTCGGTTGTATGTGCTTCCCGTGGTTAAGACCCTACACAAAACACAAAATGGAGGGTCGCTCAAAGCCTTGTGTGTTTCTGGGGTATTCAACGAATCAAAGCGCCTACCTGTGTCTGCATGAACCAACGGGGAGAATATATACTGCGAGACATGTTACGTTTCAAGAGACGAGCTTCCCATTCGCTAATGCTTCGCGAAATCGAGATGCTGTGAATCCAGAAGAAGAGCTTGGTTCGAGTTTTAGCTCACATCCGCCTGTGACTCGAATTCCTCTGCAGAAAACACCGGTCCCGTCTCCGTGCTTGGATCCTCACCCGTCGTCATCACCAGCCACATCGTCTCCGCCTTTACCGCAACAAACCCATGTATCGTCTTCTACATCTCAATCTCATTCTTCTTCTCCCTCACATTCTGAGCCCACTGCTCCACCTCATAATGGGCCTAATCTCCCGGCCCAGAAAACCCACCCAACAAATGAAACCCACCAAAAAAACAAAAATCAATCCATACCCAATATCCAAACCCAGTCTCAAACCATTAAACCAGAAAATCACTCACCGACAAATCACCAAACCACCCAAAACCTACAAAATCCTTCGTCAAGTGCGACTCCAGAACCAGCTCAAAATCGTCATCCTATGCAAACAAGAGCGAAGAACAAATTGTGAAACCAAACTCCAAGTTCGGTCTCAATGTTACGAAGAAACATCTAACTCAGGAACCCCGAACTCTGGCTCAGGCTCTCCGGGATGAAAAATGGCGCAAGGCAATGTCCACTGAGTATGATGCACAAATTAAGCATCAGACGTGGGATCTAGTTCCACCAAATCCATCTCAGAACTTGGTGAGTTAAATACTTACCAAACGGAGAGGAAGAGCGACCCAAAGCGCGACTTGTGGCTCGCGGACACACTCAGAAGCGTGGTGTCGATTACGGCGAGACGTTTAGTCCTGTGATAAAATCGACAACAATCAGGTTAGTTCTTGACATTGCAGTCAACAAGGGATGGAAGATCAAGCAGTTTGATGTGAACAATGCGTTTCTTCAAGGCGAGCTTCAAGAGGAAGTTTACATGACTCAACCTCCGGGTTTCGTTGACAGTGATAGACCGAATTTTGTATGTCACCTTAAGAAACCAATTTACGGTCTCAAACAAGCTCCGAGGGCCTGGTATCTGTCTTTCAAGCAACACCTGCTTGATATTGGATTCCAGAATTCCTTGTCCGATACGTCATTGTTCACCAGCATCTCTAGCTCTCATCAGACTTACATACTAGTGTATGTCGATGACATTGTTGTTACAGGTAGTGATCCTCGACATGTACACTCTGTTCTTCAATCCTTGGCGCATCGCTTCTCGATTAAGGATCCGGTTGACTTGCACTACTTCTTGGGTATTGAAGTCACACGTTCACCGAGAGGCCTTCACCTGATGCAACGTCGATATATTCTGGACTTGCTCACTCAGGCGAACATGCTGGATGCAAGCACAGTCTCCACACCGATGCAGACAACTCCAAAGCTCACCTTACATGATGGTCCTCCTCTCTCTGATCCATCTCAGTACAGATCCATTGTAGGTAGCTTACAGTACCTTGCCTTTACAAGACCGGACATCTCATTTGCCGTCAACCGCTTGTCGCAGTTTATGCACAAACCAACAGAAAATCATTGGCAGGCTACAAAGAGAGTGTTGCGATATCTTGCGGGTACACAGCGTCATGGTGTTTTTATGAAAGTTGGATCGCCGTTGACGCTTCATGCCTTCACTGATGCGGATTGGGCGGGTGATAGAGATGATTATGTGTCTACCAACGCATATGTCATATATCTTGGCTCAACCCCGGTGTCATGGTCGTCAAAGAAGCAGAATGGAGTCGCAAGATCGTCCACGGAGGCTGAATACAGAGCAGTTGCAAATACAGCTTCTGAGCTTCGGTGGATATGTTCATTGCTTCAGGAACTCGGTATTAAGATCCTTGTTGCTCCAGTAATTTATTGCGATAACATTGGGGCAACATATTTGTGTGCAAACCCTGTATTTCATTCAAGAATGAAGCATATTTCCATTGACTATCACTTCATTAGAAACATGATACAGCTTGGAATGGTCAGGGTCTCACATATATCTACTAAAGATCAGCTGGCAGACGCTCTTACCAAGCCACTCAGTCGTCAGCAGTTTACAGTTGCAGCGTCCAAGATTGGTGTCACTGGAGTGCCTCCATCTTGAGGGGGTGTATTGAGGATCAAGATGTATATAAGGAAAGGGTTATTATGTAAATGATGTTAACCTAGCTTTGTGTTCCTACGTGAACTATATATTGTACTCTCTTACCATCTAATCAAATCACATTCTACATTCTATACAAAGAAGTTCTTGGAGAAGGTTTCGGAGAATCTTAGAAACGAGTTTATGTACACTACTGCACTACCAAAGAAACACGTAGAGAAAGATCTTTATAGAGCAGAAGCTGTTTTCAAGATTATGAGAGAGTTAGGTTTACTCTTGAAGCCTTCACCGTTTAGGTTCATAACGTCGCTCTCTACTGAAAACAGAGTTAAGGTAGATGAGATACTGATTGAGAAGAAGATGTGCGATGAGTTTGTGATGCTATGGGCAGATCAGAAGAAGCTAGCTGACCTTCACTCGAAGAAACCTACCATGTATAGGCATGAGATAAGAAAGATCACTGCGCAGATATGTGTTGGTATTGGTGGAGGAAGGATCATGGTGAATGATACAGATTAAGAAGAGTGAGGATGACGTGGAAGAGAAGTTAGAAGCACGGGAGTTGTTACTCAACTATGACGAAAGAAAAGGTAACACGTGTAGAGTTCGTTATGTTGTTGTAACGGAAACAGAGTTTATATAATCTGTTTCCGATTCATTTTCGAAATCATCTAAAAATTGTGAGAGTTTTTCTTCTTGAATCTTGTAACATTCTGAGAGTTTCCTTGTTCATGGAGTTTTAGATTCTTTCTTCAAATCCAGAATCTATACTTGTGAACTACAGGTTATTGTTTTACGAACGGTAACTTGATCATAAAGAGAACACACATTATCTCTATCAGTGGTATCAGAGCTCGACGACCTCGGATTCTATCGGTGATCAGAAACGATGACGGAGACACGTTCGAAGGGTGCGGCGAAGGAAACAGATGGTGCGACGGCGAGCAGGATCGATGCGATTGAAAAGGCGTTGGCTTTGCAGAGTGAAAAAGCATCAGTGATGGATGAAAGATTGCAGACGGTGTTGGAAGTAGTCAACGTGATGACGACGCAGCTACAGAAGAACACATCAATGAGTGGTGAAGTCAATCAAAGGGGAGGCGAGGAAGGCTTTATTCAAGATCGTAACGAGGGGAATCGACATCATCATCAGAACAATAACGGTGGTATGACGAGAATGGCGAAGATTGATTTCCCAAGGTTTAATGGTTCTAAGTTGAAAGAATGGTTGAGTAAAGCAGAGGAGTTTTTTGAGATAGCCAACACCCCGAAGAATCTAAAGTGGGTATTGCTTCTATTCACTTTGATGGTGATGCATCTACTTGGCATCTTGCATTGAAACAAGAAGATGGCAATGTGATGATCTTGCGAAGTTGGAGATTGCACAAGAATCGAATCAAGGAGCGTTTTGAGGAGGTTCTTGATGACCCCATGGCAGAGTTGAAGGAGCTGAAAGAAACAGAGGGCATTGCTGAGTATCACAAGAAGTTTGAGTTGATAAGAGATAGACTCCGAATGTCTGAAGAGTACTTGTTGAGTGCTTACCTAGCTGGGCTTCGTTTGGATACTCAAATGCATATACGTATGTTTCAACCGCAGACAACTCGCCAGTGCTTTGTCTTGGGTCGCTTATATGAAATGGCTCATCCTAAGAAAACTACCAACACTTGGTCACACCAGAAGCAACCAGTTAACACTCAACAGAAGGGGTTATTAACATACAAGAAGGACGAAGAGGTTAAACAGAAAGAGACGTTGGGAAAGCTTCGACCTTTCTTGTCTCAAGCGGAGATGAGTGAAAGAAGGGCAAAAGGGTTGTGTTATTACTGTGATGAGAAGTTCTCTCAAGAACATGCTCTCAAACACAGGAAGACACAGATGTACTCGATGGATGTTGAGGAAGTGGAAGAAGGAGAATGGGAGGAAGAGGAAAGTGAAGAGAGAGAGGTAGCTCAGATATCAATCAATGCAGTGATGGGTTGTACTGATTACACAACAATGAAGGTCCATGGAACACAAGGGAAGAAGAATCTATATATTCTCTTGGATTCAGGATCTACCCACAACTTTATTGACACCAAGATTGCTGAGATACTGGGATCTAAGGTGGAACCTGCAGGTCGCAGGCAAGTAACGGTAGCAGACGGAAGTAAAATCGGAGTATGTGGTAAACTCAATACCTTGAGGTGGAAGTTTCTGAACTATGAATACCAAGCAGACTTTATGGTGATTCCATTAGGAGGTCATGATGTAGTTTTGGGAGTTCAGTGGTTATCTACTCTCGGTCCAATCACTTGGGATTTCAAAGAGCTCGAGATGTCATTTAAATGGCATAACAAGAGAGTGATGCTGCATGGGATTAAACCAGGGTCAGTGAGAGAGGTTAAGGCGAAGAGATTGGAGAATTCTAAAGAAGAAGAAATAGAACTTCATATGATTTACGCCTGTGACGAAGATAAGATGGAGTTGTGGAATTTGAAAACAGAGGAGATTGAAGCGATGGATGAAGCCAAGAGGAAAGAGTTGGAGATATTAACAGAGGAATATGGGACGATATTTAAAGAACCTACTCAGTTACCTCCATTCCGTGATAACCATAACCACAAGATCACATTGATGGAGGGCTCTAACCCAGTGAATGAAAGACCCTATAGATATGCGGTTTATCAGAAGAATGAGATTGATAAAATGGTGCAAGAACTACTTAAGGCGGGACAGTGCAGCCAAGTTCAAGTCCTTACGCATCCCCAGTGGTGTTGGTCAAGAAAAAAGATAGTACATGGAGGCTGTGTGTGGATTACAGGAAACTGAATGGGATGACTGTAAAAGATCGTTTCCCCATTCCGTTGATAGAAGATCTTATGGATGAGTTGGGTGGATCAAAGGTGTATTCAAAGATTGATCTGAGAGCTGGCTACCATCAAGTGCGAATGGCTCCTCAAGATATTCATAAAACAGCTTTCAGAACCCACAGTGGTCACTACGAGTACTTGGTTATGCCCTTTGGCCTCACCAATGCTCCTGCAACTTTTCAAGGATTGATGAACCATGTGTTCAGAGATTATCTACGAAATTTTGTACTCATATTCTTTGATGATATACTCATCTATAGTGCATCTGTGGAGGAGCATTTGATACACTTGAAGATTGTGTTTGAAGTGATGAGAGTGAATAATTTGTTTGTGAAGAAGAGCAAATGTGCATTCATAACGAGAAGAGTGGTATACTTGGGGCACTTCATTGCAGCTAGGGGTATCTCTACAGATCCAAGTATGGTCAAGGCAGTAAAGGAATGGCCTGTACCTAAGAACTTGAAAGCGTTGAGAGGGTTTTTGGGTCTGTCAGGGTACTACAGGCGGTTTGTGCAAGGCTACGGTATCATAGCTCGTCCTTTAACGTCACTGACAAAGAAAGAGGATTATTGTTGGAATGAGGAAGCACAAGAAGCATTCATAAGTCTAAAGAAAGCTCTGTGTACAGCACCTGTTCTGGCTTTACCAAGGTTTGATCTACCTTTTGTTGTAGAAACAGATGCTTGCAAAGAAGGTATTGGAGCAGTCCTAATGCAAGAAGGAAGACCGCTGGCTTATATTAGCAGGCATTTGAAAGGGAAACAACTCAATCTTTCTATCTATGAGAAAGAGTTGTTAGCTGTGGTATTTGCAGTACAAAAATGGAGGCATTATCTTCTTACAAATCACTTCGTGATTAAAACAGACCAGAGAAGCTTGAAATACCTGTTAGAGCAGCGATTGAATACTCCAATACAGCAACAGTGGCTTCCTAAACTGATGGAGTTTGATTATGAGATTCAGTATAAGCAGGGAAAGGATAGTGTCGCAGCGGACGCATTATCAAGAGTAGAAGGTGCAGAGATACTACATATGGCTATGTCAGTACTTGATTGTGATCTGTTAGCAAAGATACAAGAAGCTTATGCTGCAGATGCTAAAGTTACAGAGATGATTGAGAAGTTAAAAAAGATCCAAATGCAGTAAAGAAGTATTCATGGGTTCAAAACGTTTTGAGAAGAGGAAGTAAGATCGTAATTCCTGACGTGGTGGAGATAAAGGATATGATCTTGCAATGGTTACACAGCTCTAGTCAGGGAGGACATTCAGGGAGGGAAGTTACGAGACAGAGAGTGAAAGGATTGTTCTATTGGAAAGGGCTCATCAAAGATATTCAAGCTTATCTGCGCAGCTGCAGCGTATGTCAACAATGCAAGTATGATGTTGCTGCATCTCCAGGTCTGCTACAACCTTTACCGATACCTAAAGCTGTCTGGACGGATGTGTCGATGGATTTTATAGATGGATTACCACATTCTTTTGGGAAAACGGTCATTCTGGTGGTGGTGGATCGTATGAGTAAAGCAGCTCATTTCATTGCTTTAGCTCACCCATATACAGCAGCTTCAGTAGCCCAAGCCTTCCTCGACAATGTGTACAAGCTTCATGGTTTCCCACGATCAATAGTTAGCGACTGAGATGCTGTTTTTCTCAGTGAATTTTGGCAAGAACTGTTCAAGGTACAAGGTTGCTCTCTCAATATGTCGACTGCATATCATCCTCAGAGTGACGTCCAAACAGAAGTGGTAAACAGATGTGTTGAAACGTACTTGAGATGTATGACTAGTGATCGACCTGCAATGTGGAGTAAATGGTTACCTCTTGCAGAGTTCTGGTATAATACCAACTTCCATACAGCAACGCAAGTTACTCCGTATGAAGTGGTTTATGGCCAAGCACCTCCGATTCACTTACCTTATTTGCCAGGTAAATCTAAAGTGCAGGTGGTTGCCAAATGTCTGGAGGATCGTGAGAAGATGCTATTGTTGTTAAAGTTTCATTTGATGAGAGCGCAACACAGGATGAAACAGCAGGCAGATATGCATCGATCAGAGAGAAGTTTTGAGATTGAAGAATGGGTTTATGTGAAGCTCCAACCCTACAGGCAACAGTCAGTGGTGCGTAGATCGAATGAGAAGCTCACACCGAAGTACTTTGGTCCTTACTGCATCAGTGACAAGGCTGGAGAGGTAGCGTATAAACTGAAGTTTCCTGCGGAATCTAGAGTTCACTCAGTCTTCCATGTCTCTCAGTTGAAACGAGCAGTAGGTGATGTGACAATTTCAACGTTATTGATGTCTTGCATATTTACATGTTTTTAGCATCCATATCTTATGGATTTTGATCATATAAGTTAGGCATTATACATGTTTAGGTCCATTTTGCATTCATTTGTCCTTATCAGGTGTTGGAGTATGCTTTGGTGTGATTTGAGGTGTTTGGAAGCCTTATGGCCCCAAAAGAGATGAAGAATCAAGTTTGGCCATGAAAAGAGAAGTCAAATCCATGATCTGGTCAAGACAAAGATGAGCACGGACAGAGGCCATAGAGATGTTTCCTGCTGCTAAGATTTTGTGGAGACACAGCAAATTGAGTTAGCTTTCCAATGGAAGTGGTTTCAAGTCATTTGGACCTGTATTGGAAGATTTATGATCAATTCACTTGAAGCATGTCAGGCTGGTTCACCCTGACCGAAAATCCAACCCCTTTTCCCATTGGCTGAAGCCCATTTGGCTCAAGGACTTTTTAGTAATTTTGCTTTATGTTTCTAGGGCTTTCAAGCCAACTATAAATAATTTTGTTATCCCTAGTTTGGGACTTATGTTATTTTCTCTCTAAGAACACAAACCTTTGAGAAAGTTTTATCTTTGAATCTTAATCTCATCTTGTGTTCTTGATTGTTTACTTTCATCTCTTTTCTTTCTCTACATGTTTAAGCTTAAATCTCTCATGGGTTTAAGAGTAAGCATGTGGATTAGTGAGTAGATCCATTTAAGATCCGTGGGTTAGGGTGATTAGGGTGATTAAGTGTAGATCCAAGGTGGTTAGTCTTAGATCTATCCTTTCCTTGCATTGATTTGGTGTTCTTAATGCTATATTTGGGTTGGCCTCTCAAACATAGAGCCATAGGCATTTCATGCCCGAAAGGTGTTCTATGAAATGCCTGAACCAACTCATCTATGCTTTTAGCTTGCTTTGCCTAAGAGATTAGTTGTCAAAGAAGTTAGAATTTCTATTAGACTCATTCTTTATGCTTGCTTTGATCATTATAGCCAAAGAGATTAAGTGTACTTGGGTGATCATTGCAAAAGAGCATTCATCTAGAGATTGAGCTTGCTTAGTTTTGTTCTCTAGGCATAAGGAATTAGATTGATTGAAAAGTTGGCATCTTGGATTGAACCTTAATCATTTGAGATCAAGTCCCTATACCCATGGGTCTCATTCTCCTCATCAAGAAAGAAAGCTTTATATTTTCTTGCATTTTAGTTATTGCCTTAGTTTAATAATCATCTCCTTTAATGATTGCATTTAGATTAAGCATAGACTTGTATTCTCTTTGCTTTGTGGTCACTTAGAACTGGTTCGACAATCTTTTATACTACATCATTTGATGATAAGGACCCTAGAAAAGTCCTTTCATCAGTTATTACCGTCTGTGGTGAGTGAGGAAAACATGAAGAAACTGGAGTTTATTCTGGAGCGTAAGATGTGGAAGCACCAAAACAGAGCAGTAACGATGGTGTTGGTGCAGTGGGAAGGTCAAAATGCAGAGGAAGCGACATGGGAGTATCTTTTTGATCTACAGAAGAAGTACCCTGACATGGATCTCTGAATCTCGTGGACAAGTTTCTTTGGAGAGGGAAGATTTGATACAGATTAAGAAGAGTGAGGATGACGTGGAAGAGAAGTTAGAAGCGCGGGAGTTGTTACTCAGCTATGACGAAAGAAAAGGTGACACGTGTAGAGTTTGTTATGTTGTTGTAACGGAAACAGAGTTTTTATAATCTGTTTCCGATTCATTTTTCGAAATCATCTAAAAATTGTAAGAGTTTTTCTTCTTGAATCTTGTAACATTCTGAGAGTTTCCTTGTTCATGGAGTTTTAGATTCTTTCTTCAAAGCCAAAATCTATACTTGTGAACTACATGTTATTGTTTAAGAACGGTAACTTGATCATAGAGAGAACACACGTTATCTCTATCAGTGAACCGTAACACTTGGTTTGCAAAGCTGACTGTGGTGGGAAAGACTGGTACAGAGTCACCATGAATGCTAATTTGAAGGTTTTATCGGAGAAGAGCAGGTTTTTCATAGAGAAGATGAGTTGTAGAAGAGAGAAATGAGTCTCTCATATGATGGAGACTAACGAGTGTGATGATGTTGAGATCTATGTAGAGACTGTGGGCTTGATGTATTGTGATGATCTTAAGAAGAAGTTGGTGGATGAAAACGTCATCGAGATCTTGGCTTTACTCAAGGTTTCTTCGGATTCACAGTTTGATGACGGAGTGATGTCATGCTTGGGGCACTTGAAATCTGCTCCATGGTCGGTAGAAGAAGAAGACATCGTTGTGTCATGTCTTGACGAACTTCACCCTCCTAAAGATTCAGTCACTTTGATTCTTCAGAGAGTTTCATCTGAACCGACGAGAGCTAAAAATAACTTGGAACTCAAGAAGACGTTGGGAACAATGACTAGTAAGTTCATCATTGATCTGGAGGATATTGACTGGTCATTGGACCTCAAGAGAGAGAGAGAAGTTAAAGGAGATCAAAACAATGCAGAAAAGAAGAAGAAGAAGAAGAAGAGGAAGAAGAAGAAGAAGAAGAAGAAGAAGAAGAAGAAGAAGAATAAGAATGGAGATAATAAGAGTTTTAAAGAAATAGAGAAGAAACTGCTTACTTTGTTTGAAGAGAAATCACAAGAACTTCAGAAGTCCAAGGTAGAGATTGCTTCGGTAAAAGAGAGAATCGACGAATATTTCAAGAGCCAAGATTCGAGTGAAGATGATAGCTTTGTTCAAAAATTTGATATCAAATCTTTGAAGATCGAGATGGAGTCTACAAAGGATAGTTTTGCACAGGCTCACGACGCTGCAGAGACTTCTTCTTTAAAGGTATCTGACTTGCTAGAAGAGATGAAGTACGCTAAGAACGAGCTCAAAGAAGCGACCAACACATAGATGACGAGCAAGAAACCTACGGATGACTGTAGCCAGGGCAAAGAGAAGCTGGCGGTTGTAAAAACAGAGCTCTAGATTGCGAGGTTGGATTCCGAGGAGGCGAGGAAAGAAGCTGAGCTGATCAAGAACACGAGCGAGAGGCTAAGTATCGGAGCGGAGGAGTCTCTTTTGTCTTTGAATGGGAAAGAGTCTGCGTTCGTGAGTAATATAAAGAGAGGAGAAGATGAGAAAAGTCCGCTTCTTGAGCAGAACAATAGGTTGCTTGTGGTTCTCTTCGCAGCTGAGAATCTGAGAAAAACCTCTATGGACGAGAATCAGAAAGTTAGAGACATACTTAAACCAGTGATAAGCGAAGCTAATGTGGCTAAAGAAGCGGTCGCTAGGGCTGAGAATTCTAAGCTGAGGGATGCTTTGCTGGACAAGGAAGAGGAGTTTCAGTTTTCTTTGAGGGAAGTTGAGAAAGTGAAGATGATAAGTGCTGGAGAGTCTATTACCGTAAGAAGATGAGAGAGGGTGGGAACAGAGGATCTGCTGATCAGTGTGAAGCGTGATCAGTTGAGCTGCTTATCGTAACGGCCATGGCGGGAATGGGTTACGTGACTAAAGAATATAAATAATAGAGATTGTATTCATTTGGAGGTTGGCTTGTAATTGATTTGTAATTGGGCTCATTAGCTTCATGCTCTTGAGATTGGGCTTAGTTTGTACTTAGCAAACTGAGAATTATACGTACATTGATTGAGTATTATACATACAGTATCTTGTGCTCTATCATTTGGTGCGGTGAGCGAATCCAGATACGTCGACCGGAGAATGACGACGAGATCAGTCGCAGCGGTGGAGCAACAGCTCGGAGAATCGGCGCAGCGAATCGAGATTCTTGATACGACGGTGGCGGAATTGAACAAGAAACTCGATCGTTTGGATGAACGCGTCAACACGATCGTCGCGACATCGCAAACGAATACGCATTCGGTTCAAGCGTCGATGCAAGCGTCCGATGCAAAGATCGATCGGTTGGAAGCATCGATGCAAACTCTGATCGCGTCTTTGCAGCAAAATCAACAGCATTCCAATCAATTCGAGACGGGGGGAACGAGTCAGTTACAACCGAGGATTCATCATCCAGCTCAGGTATCGAATCCGAATCTTGATCGTAACCGGGGTGAACATGAGCTAGGTTATCGGTATGTAGAACGGAATGATGAGAATCGAAAAGGTCTTTACAAGAAAGTGGAGATGCCTACGTTTTCGGGGCAGAATCCGTTTGATTGGATTGCGAGAGCAGAGAGATACTTTCGAGTAACTCAGAGCAGCGAAGTGTATAAGATGGAGCTGGTTTCACTGAGTTTGGCTGATGATGCTCTGTGTTGGTTCAATTACGAGTTAGAGTTTCGACCGTTCAGAGATTGGACTGAGTTCAAAAGGAGGTTACTATCTCGCTTTGCTAAATCCTTTGAAAGGACACCAGGGAAAAGATTGTTTGGTATTCAACAACAGGGATCAGCAGCTGAGTATATCAAAGAATTTCAAGAGCTGGCATCACAAGTGCGTTTGGCAGAAGAGAACTTGATTGATATCTTTTTCAACGGGTTGAAGCAGGAATTGAAGGAAGTTATCAAGCTAAAGGAACCTCAGACTCTTCCTGATCATATCGAAGTGATTCTCAAGATGGAGGATAGTGAGTTTTGCAAGTTGTTGGCATCAACAAAAACTCAGGATCAGAAGAGTGGGAGACAATCTACATCTAGTTTGAGCAAGACGTCATCAACGTATACGGCGTCATCTTGGAAGCCCAAACAGATGATAGCAGATTCAGGACAGAAACAGGGAGATAAGCAGACTCAACCACGGCTGAATGAGAAAAGTAATCCTCCTATCAAACTTTCAGACGCAGAATACGATTATAAGAGAAAGAATGGGTTGTGCTTTAAGTGTCCTGAACGTTGGTCTAAGACACATATCTGCAAAAATAAGATGTTACAAGTAATGGTGGTGGCTCAAGACTGCGAATTGGAGATAGTAGAAGAGGAATTTCATGAAGCGTGTGAAGGGGTGGAAAATACTGAAGTGATGGAACTATCTCTACACTCATTTTTCGGCTGGTCTTCCCCTACAACAACGAAAATACGAGGCAGAGTGGGGAAAACGTCAGTGGTGGTATTAATTGACAGTGGGGCGACGCATAATTTCATATCACCGGACATAGTGGAGAGAGCACAACTTGAGACGTCGGCTCACAACAATTTCACGGTGCTAGTTGGAACAGGGATATCTGTGAAAGGTTCTTTGATCTGCAAAAAAGTGAATCTGCAGTTGCAAGCAGTGAAGATTACATCTGATTTCATTGTCCTGGAGCCGGGGAGTGCAGATATTATCTTAGGAGTTCAGTGGTTGCGTACTCTGGGACCGTGTGAAGTTGATTGGGAGAAGCAAATTCTTTCTTTCATGACGAAAGAAGGCAGGATTACATTACAGGGTGATGTTGAGAATTCTCAAACTACTGATCATATTATGGAGTCTTCGCTTGGTGTTGAATGGGATGGCAGTGATATCAAGTTGTTCTCAGCATCTGTAAGCAGTGAGTTGGTGACACCAACTGCGATAACAGAAGTATTGGAAATTCATCGAGAAGTATTTGCAGAACCAAAGGGTTTACCACCTAAACGAGGGTTTGAACATGCTATCAAATTCTGGGAGGGTACTAAACCTATGTCTATCAGACCCTATAAATACCCTCATACGCAGATGGAGGCAATTGAAACTATGGTGCAACAGATGTTGGAATCGGGAGTGATCAGGAACAGTCGGAGCCCTTATTCTAGTCCAGTTCTGTTAGTGAAAAAGAAGGATGGAGGATGGCGTTTTTGTGTGGATTACAGAGCAGTAAACAAGGCGACAATTCCGGATAAATTTCCCATTCCAGTAATCGATCAATTATTGGATGAGCTACATGGCGCTGTGATCTTTTCGAAGCTGGATCTACGATCAGGTTATCACCAGATCAGAATGGAAGATTCAGATATTGAGAAAACTGCTTTTCGAACACATCAGGGTCAGTATGAATTTGTCGTTATGCCGTTCGGATTGAGTAATGCACCGGCCACTTTTCAAGCTCTGATGAATGAGATATTCAAACCGTTTCTACGCAAGTTTGTACTGGTGTTCTTTGATGACATCTTGGTGTACAGTAAGTCGGTGGAGGAACATACGATGCATCTTACTATTGTGATTCAGAAGCTCATCCAACATCATTTGTTCGCAAACCAAAAGAAGTGTTTATTTGGGCAAACTCAAGTTGAGTACTTAGGCCATGTTATCTCGGCCGAGGGAGTATCTACTGATCCAAGTAAAATAGCAGCAATGCAAAACTGGCCAACACCACGGTCTGTAAAGGAGTTGCGAAGTTTTTTGGGGTTGACAGGTTACTATCGTAACTATGTCAAGGGTTATGGAGTTATTGCACGGCCATTGACTGATCTTCTGAAATCTGGTAACTTTGAGTGGACGGGATTGTCACAAAAGGCATTTCAACAGCTTAAGACTGCTATGGTTACAGCTCCGGTTCTCGCTCTGCCGGATTTTAACATTCCTTTTGTGGTGGAATCTGACGCCTCTGGTTATGGGTTAGGTGCAGTACTGATGCAGCAACAGAAACCGATAGCATATTTCAGCAAAGGGTTGACAGATAGAGAACAATTGAAGCCAATATACGAAAGAGAGTTGATGGCTATTGTTTTGGCGGTTCAAAAATGGAAGCACTACTTGATGGGAAAGAAGTTTTTGGTCCACACGGATCAGAAAAGCTTGAAGTTCCTATTGGATCAACGGGATATATCATTGGATTACCAACGATGGTTGACAAAACTCTTGGGGTATGAGTTTGAAATCGTTTACAAAGCCGGTGTGGAGAACAAAGTAGCGGATGGGTTGTCAAGGGTGATGATTGATCGCCATGTGAATGCTGATGGCGTGTTATGTGCTTTAACGGTTTCTTCATCAATCCAAATGCAGAGTATCTTTGACGAATTAGATGCAAATGAAGATATTCAGAGTATGATTAAGGAAGTATTGTTGGAGACAATGCCTAAAGTGGGATATACAGTAGTGGGAGGAAGATTATTCTACAAAGGCAGGTTGTTCTTATCAAGAACTTCTCAATTTATCCAACAAATACTTCGTGAGTATCATGATGGAGTTATGGGAGGCCATTCGGGTATTCTAAAGACTATCAAAAGAATTCAACAGGTTTTCTATTGGCCAAAGATGAAAGACGACGTCAAGAAATATGTGGCTGAATGTTTGGTATGTCAGAAGCACAAATATTCAACACTACGACCTGCTGGACTACTTCAACCCATCGAAATGCCAACTGTTATCTGGTCAGAAATTTGGATGGACTTTATTGAAGGTCTTCCCAAGTCCGAAGGTGTTAATGTGATTCTAGTTGTGGTTGATCGACTGAGTAAATATGCTCATTTCCTCAGTTTACGACATCCTTTTACAGCTTCGGTGGTGGCAGAGAAGTTTGTCAAGGAAATTGTACGCTTGCACGGTTACCCAACTTCAATCATTTCAGATCGTGACAGGATCTTCTTAAGTAAATTCTGGCGTGAGTGTTTTCGTTTGGCTGGGACGACGCTGAAATTCAGCACAGCATACCATCCGGAGAGTGATGGTCAAACGGAAGTACTAAACAGATGCTTAGAAGCCTATCTACGATGTTTTACCAGTTCTCATCCTAAACAATGGCACAAATTTTTGGCTTGGGCGGAGTTCTGGTACAATTCATCATATCATACAGCCATTGGCACGACTCCATTCAAGATGGTGTATGGCCGCGATCCTCCAGGTCTTCTGTGGTTTGAGGAAGGATCTACTGCTAATGGTGAGTTGGAGGATATGATGAAATCACGCGATGCCATATTACGTGATGCGAAGATGCATTTACTCAAAGCTCAAGAACAGATGAAGAACAACGCTGACAAGAAGAGGAGAGACTTGGAGTTTGCAGTGGGTTCTTCTGTCTTTCTTAAGCTTCGACCGTATAGACAAACGTCATTGAGTAAAGCTTTTTGCCAAAAGCTAGCAGCGAAGTACTACGGACCCTTTACCGTACTCGAGAGGATTGGAAGTGTGGCTTATCGTCTGCAGTTGCCTGCTGCGAGTAAGATACACCCAGTGTTTCATGTTTCCCAACTGAAACCGGTACTGGGGAAGAGTCACGAGGTGACTACTTTACCGGAGATGTTGGAGGAGAATGAAGAGTTTATCCTGCAGCCAGAACACATACAAAGCACTCGCTACGATGCTGAAGGTCATCTTGAGGCTTTGGTTCAATGGAAGGGCTTACCGAACCATGAGAAGACATGGCTTCGTGTGAGGGATATTGCGAGAGATTACCCTGCTTTCGAGCTTGAGGACAAGCTCGGTCTTACCGAGGGGGGTAATGATAAGTGCTGGAGAGTCTATTACCGTAAGAAGATGAGAGAGGGTGGGAACAGAGGATCTGCTGATCAGTGTGAAGCGTGATCAGTTGAGCTGCTTATCGTAACGGCCATGGCGGGAATGGGTTACGTGACTAAAGAGTATAAATAATAGAGATTGTATTCATTTGGAGGTTGGCTTGTAATTGATTTGTAATTGGGCTCATTAGCTTCATGCTCTTGAGATTGGGCTTAGTTTGTACTTAGCAAACTGAGAATTATACGTACATTGATTGAGTATTATACATACAGTATCTTGTGCTCTATCAGAAGATTAATGAAGCTGTTTCTAGTGACAATGTTAAGAAATTGAAGAAGCTGTTGTCTGAGGTTGAGGTAGCTATGGAGGAAGAGAAACATAGAAGCTTGAGAAAGCAAGAGTCCACGCAGAAGGAAGTAGAGGTTAAGGTATTAAGGTTTTTGAACATAAAGGTCGAGACTTTCGATGCTGATGATTCTCATGTTAAAGCTTCCATCGCTGAAGATGTTCATAGTTGTTATATCACAGAGTTTCTGGGACAGATTAGAACTGCAAAACAGGAAACGGATTTGGAACACAGTTTGATGTGAGAAGCAGGTTTGGTGAACCACGTGAAGAAGCTTGATTTAATTTGGAAAGAACAGAACATGTTCAGTAATTTGGTGAAAAGGAAAAAGGAAGAAATTGAAAGAGATTTGAAGCTATCAAAGTCTGAAACTGAAGGAGACAGCAATAGAAAAGGATACATGAGGAATGTCAGCTGTCTTAGATATGTTCTCTATACGACCATACCAGATCTATCTTTCTATGTAGAGGTGATAAGTAGAGATATGCAAAGATACAAAGAGTCTTGTGAAGCTACAATGAAGAAACGTGCAGAAACTAGGATACCAATTGTCGGAGATAGTAATGGTAATCATAGAGTTGATCCGGATGATGGGAAGAATGTGGCGGGTACTGAAGCTGCAAGGCAAGCTATGTGGTTGCGTCATTTTCATAAAAAAGCGATATCACTGTAAGTGAGAAAGTCGACACAAGAGAATTTGAGCACAAAGAAATGGGGGAGCTTATTGGAGTTCAAAAATTATCGAAGATGAAGTTCAAGCTTAAGGGGGAGAATGTTGGAGTAATCTTGAAGTGAGACTTGAAGAGCAAGTAATCTAATTCTATTGAGTTATAGATTAGGAAAATATCTATTATGTTATTCCTAATAAGTTTAGGAAATTATGAGTTATATATAATGAGATGCAAGAGTGTTGCACAACTTATGAGTTTTATGAGTTTGTGAGATTGAGAGAGTTTGAGGTTTTGAGTTAGTTTCCTCAAGAGATTAATAAGAATGAGTTTTCTTATTTGAGTTCGTAATCTTGTTCGTGAGACTTATATATTCGTGAGACCTGATTTCTATTTTTTTTTTTTTTTAACTCAGTGTGAGGAAAAGAAAAACACGAAAAAGATCAAGTAACACATCGGCTAAGAGACAAAGATGAGCGCTTATTTATGAACCAAAAAGGACATTACATAGGATTACAAGTAACACATCGGCTATCCGACAAATATGAGCGCTTATTTATGAACCAAAAAGGACATTACATAGGATTACAAATTATGTCATCAGCCGAAAGAGAACATGAAGACATTTTTTTTTTTTTTTGATAAGGATGTGAATATCATTAATCAAAATGAGAGATTTTGTACAAGTACAAAAGTTAAAAAAACGAGAAGCAATCCCAAGCCAAATAAAAATAAAAAACAGGGGAGAGCTTATAATTAGCCTAAAGAGTCTGTGGTGAGCCTTTATTCAAGTTTCAGCCATAACCTCATAAGTTGTTTGAATCTCCTGTGATGCTTCCTTGCCAACATTACATTCCTGATCTGCCTGTCAATCTCTTTGAAGGTTACTTGCGGCGGCGTTGAAGTTCCAGTGGGAAGCCATTGGTTTCTCTCCCGCCAAATTTTGTAAGTGATAGCTTGAACTATGGTCTTATGAAGAGTAGAAGGACAGTGACTAACCCTCAAACCAATCCAAGTAAGAAGAGCATACCATGTGTGGAACAGAACGGGTCTGTACCGCGTATCTCTTCGGCATAGGCACACCTAAGGAAGAGATGATCCCGTGTTTCATAGTAATGGTTACAAATGTTAGAAATATTATGTATATGAATGTATATGAATGAATATTTCTTTCCCATAATATGGTCTTATGTTAAACTATTTCTTATTGAAAATGTTAAACCCTAATGGCATTTGGTAACCAATAAAATGGTAAATAAAGGAGATTATTTCCTAATGTTTTAACTAAAGTATAAGTGTCAAATGTTCTAGAAGAGAGGAGTGACTTGAAGGACAAGTCTAATGGAAGATGCTTAAGAGAACAAGTTCAATGTATGAACCTAATGTTCTAGAACACTTCACACTTGTCTTCTCATAGTAAAATGAGTCATCTTAAGTAAACATTTGTCATTTACTCAACTTTGATGGATGGTTGAGATTAGAAGATAAACTTTCTAATGAAGTAAGTAAAACTTGCTGAGAAAGTTATCAAAACTTGATGAGGAAGCTAAGGTCCCTCTCCCCACCCATAAATAGATGTCTTTGCTCCATCCTAAAGCATCATGAAGAAAATCTTAAGACAAACACATAAAGAAAAGGTTGTAGGTAAGGGGAGAGAAGTACTAACTTCCAACTTAAAGACCAAGAGATCATCTTATGGAGAGCAAGCTTAAGTCCAACTTAAAGATCAAGAAATCATCAACCATGATCAAAACCGTTCAAGAAGATTTCCGCAACCATGAATCGAGGTATTCTGCAAATCCTTCTTATAAATCTATTATGTGATTAGTCTAGATGTTAAAGATCGTAGGGTTCATGTAAAATCAAATTTACATGTGGTATCAGAGCTAATGGTTATAAACATCTAGCTAATCCGGAAAGTATAATAGATTTATGATTTATAGAATTAATGTAGATCTATACTTAACTAATGAATATTAGATCTTAAATAATGTTTAAGATTTCGGTATAAAACCGATGAGAGTTTTCGGAAATCTTGAATCATACATTATATGTATGTATTCTATTTCGATCTTTGAAATGAGATTTAATCAATGCATAAATTTTTCTATACATAAACCGTATAGAAATTAAATTAAGTAATTTGTGCATGATTTTTATAAAACAATATTTTCATAGAAAGAGCAAAATTAGAGTTAAAGATATCACCACAGTGACTTTACTCTAAAATGATTTGTGAAATGAAAATTATTGTTCAAATAAGTATTTGATATTTTGAGTAATAAGTAGTTACCCGCAGGTAGACTATGTACACAAAATATGATCAAATACTTATAGAGTGTTTGTATTGGGTAGATTAAGTATATCCACAAATAGCTTAATCTGAGTAATTCGATACACCACTCGTAAATGTTTTCGAATACTATGATTATTAATGGAAATATGGCTGCTACCCACAGGAGCACCATATTCTTAGCATAAGTATTCAATAAATATATGTGTTGATGATGTTTAAAAGCCTAATTTAAACTTGAATCTCAAAATTAAAGTTTTTCGTCTTAAAGATTGTCATATAACGTCTTGTCTATTCTAATCCTTAATGGTACCAACTTCTCATAATGAAAAGAGAAAGTTGTGTTCATATTAAGAGTACTATACTTGAATTTGACACTCCTCAACGATGAGTCAAATTCACTAATAGTGGATAGTACTTAGGACGAAAAGAATTTTCATAAAGCTTGAAATTGAATAGACTGAGAATTATGATCTTAAGATGACGATAATTATAAATATTTAAACTTTCCTTATGATGGCTGAAAAAGCTAAAAATACCTTAATATATAGAAGAACGGTTTAAGATTGCAACCAAATCCCTAATTGGGAAACTTATGGCAAATCTTACAACCATAAAGAATAATGACATAAGGTATATGCATGAAAATTGCATTGCAATGACCAACTTTTCGGCTAAATTAAAGAATTTAGGAATGAGTGTGGAAGATTCATTTCTTGTCCAACTTTTCCTAAATTAGCCAACTTCTCAGAATGAACCATTCCAAATTAATTATAACACCATGTATGTAAGATGGATGTTGAATGAATTGGCTAATAAAATGGTTCAGTAGGAGGATAGGCTTGGCCGTAAATGTATTAACTTTGTCTATTATGTTCAAGAAGCTAGACTTAAGTAAGTCATAAAAGACCACCACCCATAATGAATATCAAGTAAATAAGAAGAAAAATGCAAAGAAAGATGACAGATGAAAATATCTGAAATCTTTCAGAAAGATTGCAATAAAAGAAGAAAATAATTCAGAAAGAAAGGTAACGTTTTAAGTTCCTTAAGGATTTTCGGATATATTCTTATAATATTTCTTCTAAAACTTGGTGGATGGATAATGATGCTAGCGTACATGTAATTAATTCCGTGCATTATTTATTTATTATCAAAATCGTAATTTCAAGTGTAAACTAAGTACTTATGGGAATTAGAGCGAAGTGATAGTTGAAGCTATTGGCACTCCTCATTATGAATAGTAGCTTTTGTTTGGATTTATTCCAAACACTTTATGTTATCTATTTTCCATAAGTTTTAGTTTCATTAAGAGAACTTGATAAATGGGTTTTTAAATCGAATTAAAGAGATGGTTGTTTTAATATATTCTTGAACTCTCATTGAATCGGTTCAAGAATATTAGTTGATGCCTATATTAAGTAACATGGCTGATCAACATTTTAAAACACATCTAGTTCTGCACATGTAATAATGATAAGTATCTCTTGTGGCATAAGAGAGTTGAATATATTTCTATTAAAAGAATTCAAAGGTTGGTAAAAGATGGAATTAAAGTAAATCTTTATTTTACCAACAATAAATGTGTGTACATTGCATTAAGGATATACAAAATATACTAAGAAATGAGCCGCAAGAAATACATAGCTTCTTGAAACTATACATACAAATATTTGTAGACCCTTTAATGTTTTATATTTTGGAGATGAAAAGTATTTAAATTACCTTTATTGATGATTATTCACATTAATGTTATGTATAAGAATATATCTATTGCATGAAAGTCTCAATTTTGGACACATTAAAAGTATTCATAATTAAAATAGAGAGGAAATAAGATATAAAAGTGAAAATCATAAGGTTATATAAAGGTAATGAATTTCTTTCTCCAAATTTTATATCAGTACACAACCTGGTTCTCCATGGCATAATGGTGTAGCTGAAAGGCATAACCGTATTTTTATGTAAATGGTTTTGACTTATGCAAATTCACTTATATCATTATGGATAGTGGATTATGTATCGCAGTATATTTCTTGAATGAGGTTACCAGCAAAGCAGTTCTCAAGACTCCTTTTGAACTGCATAAAGGCTGCAAACCTAGTATAGCACATCTCAGAATATGACGATGTCCAATTAAGCAAGAATATATAATCCACATGAAAAGAAATTAGATTTCAGAACGATTAGTTGGTTTCTGTATAGGTGACCCTGAGAAATCTAAAGGATATAAGCTAAATTGTTCAAACCATAGTACGTAATAAAAGAAACCAATAATGTCAGATTTTATAAGAATGGCAACATTAGTGGGAGAAATAAACTTTAAGAAATGGTCATTCAAGAAATTAGGGTAAACAACATGTTACCCTAAATTATGAATGATGGAAATTCTCATGTTGTTGTAAATTTAACAATCAGTAAACCCCATCGAATGACCATATACTCCATGATGAAACATTGCTGATAATGATTAAGTACATTATGTTAAAGAGGAAAAAGAATTAAGAAGATCTACTTGTATGAGTATATTTGATTTTTCCAATAGGTACTTTATCAAGTAGAATCTGAAGAACTGGATATTAAAGATTTGGTTTATTACTTAGAGCCATAAGAGATGTTAATTCTGATTAATGAATAGATGCCATGAAGGATGAAGTAAACTCGATGGCTGAAAGTGAAGTTTGGGAAGTCGTTCAATTATTTTAAGAATATAGAATATTCGAGTGTAAGTGGATTTGTAAGACCAAACTCGGATATAATAAAATAACGAACAACATAAAGCCTGACTTGTTGCCAAAGGTTTCAATCGGAAAGAAGGCATCGATTAGACTGAGTCTATAAAAGACTGTAAGAATTATCATGGCCTTGGTAGCTCAGTACGTGAATGAGTTCCATAATGTATGAGGGAATTGCCTTTCTTAATGATGACTTAAAACAAGTCTGTATGCGTCAACCTAAATGCTTCATAATCGAAGCGCAGAGGAAGACATAGTCTACAAACTAATGAAACCAATTTATGAACGAAACAAAGCTTGAGAAATGGTATTCAAAATTTGATGAAACCATTACGAAATTCGGTTTCAATGAGAATATTTAAAGATTACCTCAAGATCAGTGGGAGTAAGTTCATATTTTGGTTATGTATGTTGATGATAACTTATTGGCTAGAAGTGATCTTGGTCTATTAAATGAGACCAAGTATTATCTCTCTTAAACTTTGCAATGAAAGATATGAAGGAGACAACTTCTGTGAATGGATTGAAATTTTCCATGAAAGATCACTTAGAAGTCTAGAGTTGTCTCAGAAAGTATATATTGACAAAGTTCTTGAGAGATATGGCATGATAACGTGTTCTTCTAGTATGTTTCTATGCAGAAAGGTGATAAGCTTGATCTTAAGCAGTATCCGCATAATGAAACGGAACGTAAAGAAATGAAAAGTTGAAAATAAATTTTGAGATATCTAAAGAAAACAAGGAATCAATTGCTCACATATAAGAAATTAACACACCCACAGGTGGTTGGATTTCAAACTCAGGTTTTAGTGGGCATAATGGTTTTAAGCATTACAATTTAGCAATGTGTATCTCATTAAATGATATACCTTATTATGGAAAGGCTCATAATTGTAATTGCTTTAGACGTCCAACAAAGTGGCTGAGTATGTGGCAATATTATGAGGCCTTTATAAAGTTAATTATGATTGCAAAATTATCTTTGAGTTTGAGTCCGAAAGTGTTCAACTCTTTATGTGATAATGAAATAGGCAATAATATTTGTAAAATAGACATGATATCTAAAGGTTCCAAGTATATGGACATTAAGATTGATATATGTCATTAAAGTAAGATTTCAAAAGAGAAAAGTTTGTCATTATGCATATATGCACTAAACTTATGATAACAAACATATTTACGAAAGCTTTACATCCAAAGACATTAAAGAACATCTAGAAATTATGGGTCTAATGGATAGCTATAAAAGTTGTTTGATTATGTTTAGCATATATTTGACAATATATGAACTCTTAATGACTTTTAAATCTTTTAAATTTTGTTTCCAAAGTGTGTACACATTATCGTTGTTGGATTACTGATAACAGATTAAGTCTTTAAATAAGACATAAAAGAGACCATTATGATAACTCCTACTTATGGCCTAACTATGATAGTAAGCAATATAGTAGTGCATGGAAGGAATCATGTTGCAAAATAATATGTGCCCGCCATGACTCTCATTGTTTGCTAGATTAGCTAAGACACTTATGATGACCAAATAAAGGCAACGGTTTAACAAATAAAGTCGACCTTATGATTTTCAATATGAAATCTTAAGAGATTATACCAACGACCAAGTGCGAGAATGTTAGAAATATTATATATATGAATGTATATGAATGAATATTTCTTTCCCATAATATGGTCTTATGTTAATCTATTTCTTATTGAAAATATTAAACCCTAATGGCATTTGGTAACCAATAAAATGGTAAGTAAAGGAGGTTATTTCCTAATGTTTTAACTAAAGTATAAGTGTCAAATGTTCTAGAAGAGAGGAGTGACTTGAAGGACAAGTCTAATGGAAGATGCTTAAGAGAACAAGTTCAGTGTATGAACCTAATGTTCTAGAACACTTCACACTTGTCTTCTCATAATGAAATGAGTCATCTTAAGTAAACATTTGTCATTTACTCAACTTTGATGGATGGTTGAGATTAGAGGATAAACTTTCCAATGAAGTAAGTAAAACTTGGTGAGAAAGTTATCAAAACTTTATGAGGAAGCTAAGGTCCCTCTCCCTACCTATAAATAGATGTCTTTGCTCCATCCTAAAGCATCATGAAGAAAATCTTCAGACAAACAAATAAAGAAAAGGTTGTAGGTAAGGGGAGAGAAGTACTAACTTCCAACTTAAATATCAAGAGATCATCTTATGGAGAGCAAGCTTAAGTCCAACTTAAAGATCAAGAAATCATCAACCATGATCAAAACCGTTCAAGAAGATTTCCGCAACCATAAATCAAGGTATTCCGCAAATCCTTCTTATAAATCTATTATGTGATTAGTCTAGATGTTAAAGATCTTAGGGTTCATGTAAAATCAAATTTCACAACAAACACAACAGCAAGTATCAATCTGCAGCCCCCAGGAAGCAAGTCGTGATCTTGTAGGAAGCCGATCGAAATGCGCTACCCACCAGTGGCAGAGGCAGAAAATAATTTTGTCGGGGGCATATATATTAAGAAAAAATATGATAGAAAAAACAATCTCTTAAATCAAAATATTCTTACAAATATTATTTAAAAAGCTTACAAACATACTCTACGTTCAGCCATGGTTTGAAACCTTTTCACCACTGTTTCATTTGTAACCGATGCAAACAAATCTTTTTCGATATAGCAAACAAGACAGTCACTTAAAAACTGATCACCAATCCGGTTGCGCGAAACCGTCTTCACAAACTTCATTGCAGAAAAACATCTCTCGAAAACAGTAGCCGTAGCAACTGGTAAAGTTAGTGCTAACTTCAAAAGTCTGTAAACTAGAGGATGTGCAAGATGTTTCTGTGTTTCAACCATCAAGCGAGAAAGATCTCCAAGACTCTCTAAGTTATTAAATCGGCCATTCTCTCTTATATTATCAATGTAGATGTCAAGTTGCTGCTCAAGAGAAGAACGCTCAAAATAACTAAAATCGTCTGGATAGAACTCAACCAATTTTACCAGCTTCTCCTTGTCAAACAACTTGAACAATTTTGTAGGACTTAAGGAAGCCATACAAATAAGAAGTTGGGTGTTTACCTCAGTAAAACGATCATTGAAATCTTGCAGCTGCAGATCCAGAATAACATTGAAGCAACTGATCTTATAATGATGCAAATTGGTTAAGTTGCTTTTCTTTCGTCGCATCCCAGAACCAACAAAACCGTCTTCCATCATGATCATTTCAATATCATGTTTCTTACAGAACAAAGAAACTCTAACCATCAAAGAATCCCATCCATCATCTCTAAGCTTATGCAGTTCTCGCTTAGTTGATTCGACCAATGAAACAGCATTCAGAATGTCTTGATTTTTTTTGTTGCAAAGCCATGGATAAATTTTCCGTTAGTCCCAAAATAAGCAGCATCAGTATCATATAGAAGACAAAATCAAAAGTACACAAGTACTTAATAAGACCATATGCTTGTCGTTTCTTTGAGTCATCAAGGCCTTCATTCTGGATCTATTCAAGCACCTCAATAACAATTGAAAACAACTCGACCAGACGCACTAATGTCTTATGATGAGAACCCCAACGAGTATTTGATGGCCTTGGAAGAGAACACTCTTGATTCTTCCCTTTTCCAGTGCTAATTTCACCACTGCTAATACCTTTTTCGATCTACTTACGGTATTTTTCTTTAAGTTCATCTTGTCGTTTGCAAGAAGCCCCAAATACATTCAAAAATGTAGAAATCATATCAAAAAAGTCACCAACTTCAAAATGTTTCTTCGCGACTGCCACTACTACCAACCGAAGCTGATGAGCAAAGCAATGAACATAGTAGCTTGAACTGTTTTCCCTCAAAATCAAAGCCCGGAGACCACTGAATTCACTCTTCATATTACTCGCTCTATCATAACCTTGGCCTCTTACATTTTTCAAGCTCAATCCATAATTAGCAAACAAACCATCAATAGCTAACTTAAATGTCAAAGAAGAAGTTTCTTTTACATGAACCACACCAATAAATCTTTCTTTGATTGTTCCGTTCTTATCAACAAAGCGTAACACAACAGCCATTTGTTCCTTGTGAGAAATATCAGCAGATTCATCCACCAGTAGACCAAAAACACCATGACCAAATTCTTCAATAATAGATTTCACAACTGATGTCTTGCATATTTACATGTTTTTAGCTATCATATCTTGTGCATTTTTGCTCATTTAGATTAGGCATTAGGCATCTTTAGGCTCATTTTGCATTCATAAGTCTCTATCAGGTGTTGGAGTATACTTTGGAGATTTTGGAGATGTTTGGAAGTTTTGTGATGAAAAAGAGGGGTTTAAAGATGAACATGGACGGAGGCCTTAGAAATTTCTTCTGATGCTAAGATTTTGTGGAGACACAGAAAATTGAGTTAGATTTCCAATGGAAGTGGTTTCAAGTCATTTGGACCTGTATTGGAGACGTTATGATCAATTCACTTGAAGCATGTCAGGTTGGCCGGACGCTGGCCTGGACTGCTCGGGTGAGAGTACCCGCGAGCACACCAGGGACAGGCAAGAACGGACCATGATGCGCGGCCAGACTGCTCGGGACACAAGACCCGCGCGGGACGGCAGCCAGGACATGAGCCGGTGCGCAGCCTAGCATGCGCGGAGCAAGATACCCGCGCGGCCTGAAGGGAATGGACACAGTTCATGCGCGGCCTAGAGTGCGGGATTGGACGGATGGACAAGAGCCAGGTTGCGCTGGTCAGAGATGCTCGGGTGCATGACCCGCGGGATTGGACGGATGGACAAAGGCCAGGATGCGCTGCCAGAGGAGCTCGGGTGCATGACCCGCTGGATTGGACGGATGGACGAGGGCCGATGCGCTGCCAGACGCGCTGGCTTGACTGACCCGCGGCCTGGTGGATTTCTCGGACGGGACCACCTGCTCGGGTCAGGACGCTGCCAGGACATGGGCAAGCTGACCCTGAGCGTTTTGGCCTCTCTTTTCTCATTGGTCGAAAATCACTTGGCCAAGGGCTTTTAGACTTTCTCCTTTATGTTTTAAGGGTTTCAAGCCCCATATAAATACTCTTGTATCCCCTTTGAGGGACTTATCTCATTTTCTATCTAAGAACACATTAAACCTCTTGAGTAAAGTTTCATCTTGATTCATAATCTCATCTTTGTCTTTGTGTTCTTGATTGTTTGATTTCATATCCTTTCTTTCTCTATATGTTTAAGCTTGAATCTATCATGGGTTCAAGAGTAAGCATGTGGATTAGTGAGTAGATCCTTCTAAGATCCATGGGTTAGGGTGATAGAGAGTGATTAAGTTAGATCCAAGGTGTCTATTGTTAGATCTATCATTTCCTTGCATAGATTTGGTGTTTTTAAAGCTATATTTGAGTTGGCCTCTCAAGCATAGAGCTATAGGCATTTCATGCCCGGAAGGTGTTCTATGAAATGCCTGAACCAACTCATCTATGTTTTTAGCTTGCTTTGCCTAAGGGATTAGTTGTCAAAGGAGCTAGGATTGCTATTAGACTCATTCTCCATGTTTGCTTTGATCATTACAGCCAAAGGGATTTGGTGTACTTGGGTGATCATTGCAAAAGAGCATTCATCTAGGGATAGAGCTTGCTTAGTTTTGTTGTCTAGGAGTAAGGATTAGATTGATTGAAAAGTTAGCATCTTGGATTGAAGCTTAATCATTTGATATCAAGTCCCTATACTTATGGGTCTCACTCTCCTCATAAGAAAGAAAGTTCAATCTTTTATTGCATTTTAATATTGTCTTAGTTTCTCAATCATCCTCTCATCTTGATAGACTTAGATTAAGCATGAACTTGCATTCCCTTTGCATTAGAATCTCTTAGAATTGGATTGACATCTTGTATTCTACAACATTTGATTAGGACCCTAGAAAAGTCTTATCATCAAATTGGCGCCGTTGCCAAGTTCTAAGTTGATTTTGACATTGGGATTTAGTTATTTGCTTGAGACTAAGTCATTTTTCTTTTATTGTATCTTGTGATATTGGTTCTTGCCTCTTCTATCTTTGACTTTCAGGTGTATGATCACAAGAAGCAGAGGGGCATCCAACTTGGTTCCTACTGTTGAAGAGATTGCTGCACTTGAGAGGGAGATAGCTAGACAAAGAAGAGAAGTAGAGCAACAGGCTCATCTTCAAAGGTTGGGGTTTGAGATGGAGAATCTGCCTCAAGATGGTAATGTCCACGGGACAATGGTCCAAGAGCTGACAATCCTAGACCACCACGCCAGCCACATCACCAACCACGCCAAGCAAGAGCCATTGAGCCTATGACCAACCTCACATTCATGGTCATAGGTTGGGAATCAGAGCACCAGCTGTGGAGAACAACAACTTTGACATCAAATCAGGGCTGCTGCATTTGATTGAGAACAACAAGTTCCATGGCCTTGCTGTGGAGGATCCCCTGATCACTTGGACACATTTGATAGCTACTGTAGCTTGTCCAAGATTAATGGAGTTTCTGAAGATGCTTTCAAGCTGAGGTTGTTTCCATTCTCTTTGGGAGACAAGGCACATCTATGGGAGAAGGCTGTTCCAAGTGACTCTATCACTACTTGGAATGAGTGCAAGAGAGCATTCCTAGAGAAATTCTTCTCTACCTCAAGAACAGCCAAGATCAGAAATGAGATCTCTAACTTTCAGCAGAAGAACCTTGAGAGCTTTAGTGAAGCATGGGAGAGGTTCAAGGGCTATTGGTCTCAATGCCCACATCATGGCTTCACTAAGGAGAGTTTGCTTAGTACCTTCTACAGAGGTGCTCTACCAGAGTTCAGAAGCAGATTGGACACAGCCAGCAATGGGTTCTTCTTGGGCAGAACTGAGCAGGATGCTGAGGAGCTGGTGGAGAACATGGCCAAGAGTGATTCAGTCTACAGTGAGGAGCATGATTGATGTCTTGCATATTTACATGTTTTTAGTTATCATATCTTATGCATTTTTGCTCATTTAGATTAGGCTTTAGGCATCTTTAGGCTCATTATGCATTCATAAGTCCCTATTAGGTGTTGGAGAACACTTTGGAGATATTGAAGATGTTTGGGAGTTTTGTGATGAAAAGAAGGGTATAAAGATGAACATGGACAGAGACCTTAGGAATACCTTCTGATGCTAATATTTGGTGGAGACATGGAATTCTGAGTTAGCTTTCCAATGGAAGTGGTTTCAAGACATTTGGAGCCATATTGGAGGAGTTATGATCAGTTGAGTGGAAGCATGTCAAGCAACCCGGGTGAGCACACCCGAGTCCAACCATCCTTCCTCGCCTGGACAAGCTCAGGACGCGACCAGGACGACCCGGGGACAAGCACCCGCACGTCCCGATTGTGCTGAACGCCTAGAACGGACGCGGTCCATACCACCCGAGCACAAGGACCCGCACGGACGGACGGACTGGACGCGAGCTCAGGACGACCCGCCTTGCCTCACCCGCGCACCAGCAGACACCCGACAGCACCTGCCCGACCTGGACGACCCGCACGATCTGATGCTAGACGAGCTCGGACGCCGCAGAACACACCGACCAGGACGCCGGACGTCCCACAATTCCTCCTACCCGCATCAGCCTGCACACCGACTAGCACCACCCGCCACGCACACCAACGCCCCGCTAGCTGCTGGACACCCACCACGCAACACACCCGCCTAGAGAGGCCGTGCGGCCTGGACGCCGGACGAGCAAGCCATACCCGACCTGGGCATACCCGCCTGGACAGGCACTAGCTGACCCGGTGGCTGAGTTTCTTCCTTTCTCCTTGTTTCTCATTGGTCGAAAATCACTTGGCCAAGGGCTTTTTAGACTTTCTCCTTTTATGTGTTTAGGGCTTTTAAGCCTACTATAAATACTCTCATTAACCCAAGTTTGGGACTTATGTTATTTATGATCTAAGAACAAAACCTTTGAGAAAAACTTCATCTTTGAATTATTAATCTCATCTCATCTTGTGTTCTTGATTGTTTATCTCATCTCCTTTCTTTCTCTATATGTTTATGCTTGAATCTGTCATGGGTTTAAGAATAAGCATGTGTATTAGTGAGTAGATTCTTCTAAGATCCATGGGTTAGGAAGATAGAGAGTGATTGCTAGATCCAAGGTGTCTATTGTTAGATCTATCATTTCCTTGCATAGATTTGGTGTTTTAAAGCTATATTTGAGTTGGCCTCTCAAACATAGAGCTATAGGCATTTCATGCCCGAAGGTGTTCTATGAAATGCCTGAACCAACTCATCTATGCTTTTAGCTAGCTTTGCCTAAGGGATTAGTTGTCTTAGAGGCTAGAATTGCTATTAGACTCATTCTCATTGTTTGCTTTGATCATTACAGCCAAAGGGATTTGGTGTACTTGGGTGATCATAGCAAAGAGCATTCATCTAGGGATGAGCTTGCTTAGTTTAGTTGTCTAGGCATAAGGATTAGATTGATTGAAAAGTTAGCATCTTGGATTGAAGCTTAATCATTTGATATCAAGTCCCTACACCCATGGGTTTTGCTCTCCTCATAAGAAAGAAAGTTTGATTTTGTTGTGTTTTACTCATTGTTCTAGTTTAATCATCATTCTCTAATGGTTGCATTTAGATTGAGCATAGGCTTGCATTCCCTCTGTTTCATTGTCACTTAGGATTGGTTCGACAATCTTTTATACTACATCATTTGATTAGAATCTGAAAAGTTCTATCATCAATGATAGGTCCAACAGATGCACTGATGAAGATGATCTGCACACAAGAAAGGCCCTGAAATCTCTCCAAGAAAAGTTGGACAAGCTTCTAGAGAAGGCTAAGCAAGAGCAGCTTAACTCCATTGGGAACCAGCAACAGAAACAGCCTGCTAGAACTACTGAAGTTCATGGTGTAGAAGGACAAGAGGAGCTGTGTTTCATCAATTCTAATGGCACATGGTATAGGAAGGAGCCTAACTTCCAATACCAAAACAACTACCAGCAAAGACCTTACTACAACAATCAACAAGGAGGTTACCAAGCAAACCAGCCTACTCAGCCCCAAGGAGGCTCTTCTCAAGCTCAGGCTCCAAGTTCAAACTTGGAGTCCATGTTTAAACAACTCTTAGAAGCTCAAGAGAAGAATGCTAGGAGTATTGGAGATGAGTTCAAGAATATCCACGCCAAGATTGATGGAACTTATTCTGATCTCAACAACAAGTACATGCAACTTGCCTCTCACCTCAAAGCTTTGGAGAGCCAAGTTGCATCCATGTCTTCCCTCCAAGAATCCAATGGGATCTCTACCAGGGAAACCAGAGACGAACCCTAAGGAGACTTGCAATGTCATCCTCTCCACTTCTTCAAGGATTGCATTGAGTGATCATAAGAAAGATGTTGATGAGATTGAGAGGCTAGTGCTTGGAAATCAGATTGAACACGATAAGAGACTGGTTGTGGCCACAGCTGAAGCTAGAGTTGTGAAGAGAGCTGATAAGAAGGTTCAAGGAAAGATTGATGAACCTAAGGTTGAGACACAAGTTGAGAAGAATGCTAACCCCAAGCTGAAAAAGTGAAGGAAGAAGACAATGAGGTTGAGCTATCACCATATGATAAGCTCCTTTCCTCAAAGGTTCCTCACCAAAGCTCAGAAAAAGTGGTCTCCAAATTCAGAAAAGAACTCAGTGATATTGGAGTCAAGCTTCCAGAGATCAGCAATATGCATGCTGCTCATGTCCAAATGATGCTCATAAAGGACATTCTCACCCACCAAGCTGAAGTGGCTGAACTTTTGGACATCTCACTTCTGAAGATTGATCCACCAATCCCTCCCAAGTCCCTCCCTAAGCTTGAGTCTCGAGGGAAGTTCACATTGTCTTGCTCTCTTGGTAAACTAACTATGGATGATGCTCTTGTTGATAGTGGAGCTAGTGTGAATGTCATCTCCTTGGATATGGTGCAGAGTATTGGGATTGAAAGCATGGAAACAGATACTCCTCCTCTCACCTTTGGGGATTCCTCTTCTACCACCCCACTTGGCATAATCAAGGACTTTCCCTTGAAGATTGGATCCTGCACCATACCTATTGACCTCACTGTTTTGAAGATGGCATCCGCAGAAAGAGTCTCTTTGATCCTTGGCACTCCCTTCCTCACAACAGTTGGAGCTTGCATTGACTTTCCCAACAAGAAGGTCACTCTCATGCATGTCAACAAAGCAGTCTCCTATCCTCTCCAGCCTCCACTGAATCAGACTATTGTGGGACAATCACTTGTGATGTACAAGCTGTTGAGAAGCCCCAAGATGAAGAGGTTGAAGGTAAGAAAGGGTCTTGATGGAGAGTGTTCTAAGGAGTTGTGTGTTGAGCACTTGGAAAGTGCTAAAAGAGAGGGATGGCTGGAGCCTTAAGGGCCACTCATGGCAAGAAGAAGATAGTGAAAGAGCCTCCTCTTGATTTGCTCTCACACACTCTCACTCTCCATCCAAAGAAGCTCAAGGATGGAGCCATTGAGTACAAGATCAAGCATAAGGGCAGGTCCACACCATTCTCAAATGCTAGAGCCATCATCACTCCTCAGCTCCAAGATGACCCAATCAAGCTTCAATAGCTTCTCTCTCAGGTCCTAACCATCACACTTGAAGGTGGGAAGGATCCTCCTTCTCACTAGTCAAAGAGAAAAGGTAGTCAAGCTAAGTGACTCAAAACAAGCTCACTTGGGAGGAAGTCCCATGGTTATCCTTGTATATAGCTTTGCAATTTCGAATTTCCTTTTAGTTTTAATAAAAGTGGTCAAGATTTTCAGGTTGAGCAAAGCACTAGAGGAGAGAAGAATGGTGGTGAACCACTTAAGCCCCATGATCCATGTAGCAGCCTCCTCTAGTTGCTATGAACCAAGCCAGCTTCTAGTCATGACACAAGCACCATGCCCAAATCTCCTTGTGTGGTATTACTCCAACCCTTCTTGTATATACATTTGATTTTGCCTTGTTGGGGTATCTCTTACTCTTACTCACACAGAGACTGTGTGATTTAAGTGTGGGGAGGTACCGATATTTGATCATGTTTGCTTTGTGATTTTGAGTCTCATGCATTGCATTGTACATTCATAAGTGCATAGAAAATCCAAAAATTTTAAATTTTGAACCATGTAGATTGCATCACTTGCATCCTTAAGATTGAGTCTAGAGCATATAGGTTGCATTCATTTGCATGTGGAGCATTGCCTTGTAAAGAACACTTGTTTGCACTGAATTTGGCACCCTAGTTAAACATATCAAGTAGCTTAAGCATCTTTGAAAGGCTTGCATGCTTTGAGCCTTGAAAACTCTTCTTGAAGCTTGCTTGCTTGCTTGATATTGGCATTGTTCTTAAGACCAGCTCCATCCTGAACTTAGACTTGAATGAACTCAATCTCTCTTGCATATGGGCATTTGCATACTTAGTCATGGATCTCATACACATTTGGGTTATCTTTTCCATTGTACCACCCTTTGTTAACCCAAATGGCACTCCCTCACCCTTGAACCCTATCCATTCTTTGAAACCTACATTGATTTGCTTGAGTGAGGCCTCTTTTGATAGCTTGTCATGTGCAAAATCTTGAGAGTATTGGGAGCGACATGGATTTGTTCTCATCTCTTGCTAGCATAGGGTCATCATTTGAGCTAGCTTCTAGGATGGTGAGTGAAGTGTCTGTTACCTAATGATTTAGATCTTGGGTTTGAGGATATGTCAATGTTGGGATTGATGAACAAAGAAAGTTTTGAGAAGGAAAATCCCTAGGGACCTAGAAATGAAAAATGAAAATCTCTTGATTGAAGTTTTTGACCTTCCCCCTCATGTATATATATAAAAAAAAAGAATAAAAAAAAAAGAATAAAAAGAAAAAGAAAGATTCAATAAGATAGTGGGGAAGGAAAAACTTAAGAGTTAGAGTTTAGAATGTGAATAGAGGTCCTTAGAGGTTGAATCATAAGAAAGAAAATGTTCATTGGGTGAGTGATGTGAGTATGTCTTCATTTTGGGTTATGGGATGAATAAAAAGGGTATAGATCTTGTAATCACTTAGGAATTGGGTAGAATGATGAGGATGGATCCATGTATGCATGAATTGCTCCTAGTCTTAGATAAATTTTGCATAATGATCAAGCTCCTTGATTTTTGAGTGACTGCCACCTTGAAATGAAGCATTGAACCCTCCTTTTCATCCTTATTAGACCATTTGATCACCTAGCCAAATGATTGAGATCATGTGCCCATTTGTGAGACTTCACCTTGTGTGTGTGTGTGTGAATCAATGTGAGGGCTGGTTAAGAGAGCATGTTAGTTGATAGGCATTGCATCTTGTGTAGAGGCATAAGAGTAATTGATAGGCCTTGTGAAGCTAGAGCATAATAAGAGAGTTTGCTCATGCTATTTGCTATGTTTCTTTAGGATGTCAGGTTGAGTGCTATGAGTGTTTCCTTTGGCTTTGTTCCCATCCTTGCATCCATCCATCCCCCTTGTGTTTGAAAAGTTTACTTGAGGACAAGCAAAGGTCTAGTGTGGGGGAGTTGATGTCTTGCATATTTACATGTTTTAGCTATCATATCTTGTGCATTTTGCTCATTTAGATTAGGCATTAGGCATCTTTAGGCTCATTTTGCATTCATAAGTCTCTATCAGGTGTTGGAGTATACTTTGGAGATTTTGGAGATGTTTGGAAGTTTTGTGATGAAAAAGAGGGGTTTAAAGATGAACATGGACGGAGGCCTTAGAAATTTCTTCTGATGCTAAGATTTTCTGGAGACACAGAAAATTGAGTTAGCTTTCCAATGGAAGTGGTTTCAAGTCATTTGGACCTGTATTGGAGAAGTTATGATCAATTCACTTGAAGCATGTCAGGTTGGCCGGACGCGGCCTGGACTGCTCGGGTGAGAGTACCCGCGAGCACACCAGGGACAGGCAAGAACGGACCATGATGCGCGGCAAGACTGCTCGGGACACATGACCGCGGGACGGCAGCCAGGACATGAGCCGGTGCGCGGCCTAGCATGCGCGGAGCAAGATACCCGCGCGGCCTGAAGGGAATGGACACAGTTCATGCGCGCCTAGAGTCGCTGGGATTGGACGGATGGACAAGGGCCAGGTTGCGCGGTCAGAGATGCTCGGGTGCATGACCCGCGGGATTGGACGGATGGACAAAGGCCAGGATGCTGCCAGAGGAGCTCGGGTGCATGACCCGCGGGATTGGACGGATGGACGAGGGCGGATGCTGCCAGACGCGCGGCTTGACTGACCAGCGCTGCCTGGTGGATTTCGGACGGGACGACCTGCTCGGGTCAGGACGCCAGCCAGGACATGGGCAAGCTGACCCTGAGCGTTTTGCCTCTCTTTTCTCATTGGTCGAAAATCACTTGGCCAAGGGCTTTTAGACTTTCTCCTTTATGTTTTAAGGGTTTCCAAGCCCCATATAAATACTCTTGTATCCCCTTTGAGGGACTTATCTCATTTTCTATCTAAGAACACATAAACCTCTTGAGTAAAGTTTCATCTTGATTCATAATCTCATCTTTGTCTTTGTGTTCTTGATTGTTTGATTTCATATCCTTTCTTTCTATATGTTTAAGCTTGAATCTATCATGGGTTTAAGAGTAAGCATGTGGATTAGTGAGTAGATCCTTCTAAGATCCATTGGTTGGGTGATAGAGAGTGATTAAGTTAGATCCAAGGTGTCTATTGTTAGATCTATCATTTCCTTGCATAGATTTGGTGTTTTAAAGCTATATTTGAGTTGGCCTCTCAAGCATAGAGCTATAGGCATTTCATGCCCGAAGGTGTTCTATGAAATGCCTGAACCAACTCATCTATGTTTTAGCTTGCTTTGCCTAAGGGATTAGTTGTCAAAGGAGCTAGGATTGCTATTAGACTCATTCTCCATGTTTGCTTTGATCATTACAGCCAAAGGGATTTGGTGTACTTGGGTGATCATTGCAAAAGAGCATTCATCTAGGGATAGAGCTTGCTTAGTTTTGTTGTCTAGGCATAAGGATTAGATTGATTGAAAAGTTAGAATCTTGGATTGAAGCTTAATCATTTGATATCAAGTCCCTATACCCATGGGTCTCACTCTCCTCATAAGAAAGAAAGTTCAATCTTTTATTGCATTTTTAATATTGTCTTAGTTTCTCAATCATCCTCTCATCTTGATAGACTTAGATTAAGCATGAACTTGCATTCCCTTTGCATTAGAATCTCTTAGAATTGGATTGACATCTTGTATTCTACAACATTTGATTAGGACCCTAGAAAAGTCTTATCATCAACAACTTCTTCTGCAAAACAATGGACAATGTCTTTCGGGATCGGTGGAGAAGTCATTTGGTTATTTTTTGGAGCATTCTCCAAAACAACTTTACTTACCGCTTCGTTCTGTTCTGCGGTATATCTTATAAGTTCCAGAAAGTTCTCTTTATTACCAGCATCTTCTGACTCATCATGGACACGAAAAGGTATTCCTTGTCGCAGCAAATATCTAGAAGCATCAACTGAAGCATTCAACCGAAGACGATATTCGTTTTTGACCACATCATTATGCTTATAAAAAGCTTGGGCAATGGAGTGTTTTTGATTCATTAAAGAATCACAAATCTTAACAGCAATGTTGTGAAAGCTATTCAGACCACCCACATGAGTAGCAAATCTCTCAGATTTATTCCAGCTAGAAAAACCTTATGTCACAAACTTATCATTCCCACCTTGCTTATGTATGTCATCTCGAAACAAGTAACAACACAAACAATAAGCTCATCTGTCACTACGCTGTACTCAAGCCAATTACCATACTGATCAAACCAAGCAGGACTAAACCGTCTCAAAGAATTTGAGATCATCTTTTTTGGAAAATTATGACCATACGGTTTACAAGGACCTCTAGCTAGATACTTGTGTCTTACCTCTTCTCTTTGATTTGAATCATATGCATTGATTTTTTTCCTTTTAGCAGGATCCCATGGTAAAACATCCAAATTTTCTTTAGGTGCTGGTGTGAAGGGTCTTTTAAGAAACTTTTCCATTGATTTGTGTGACAAACAAAAGTATTAGTTTATATCAAACTTAGAATAAAAGAAAAACAAATATTTTAAAAGTTGACTAGATTCATGACTCACCAAGAGAAAGGTATAAGTGAATCTCGTTTGCTCGACAAAAAAAGTGAAATTTGGAAGACGAAGAAGTTCTAAACGTGAAAAGACATGTGAAACACTTAGATTTTTAATTTTAGGTTTTCTTAATTAGTGGGCTTTGCAGTATAATTCATTAAAATACTAAGTGGGCTTAAATACATTATTATTCTCTGTATTTATAAATGGGTTTAAACAAATGTATGGGGGCAAAAAAAAATTATTAGTGGGGTCATCATATACATTGGACTTTAGGTTACACTGACTTTTTAAATTTTGTTGGGTTCATTGCCCCCATATTGCTGGGTGTGGCTCCGCCACTGCTACCCACATCATGAAAGCCTGACTCGGGATGTGACCTTTGAACCAGACTTTATCGCCCAATCTTTTTTTGCCCACGAGGCCTTCAAGATTCCCATGTGTGCTTTGCAGAATGTGAGTCCAGTTCCAAATCATTTGCCGTCCATTTGTAAGCATCATGGGAGGAGAAAAGAGATGGTAAAGGTAACGAGCAAAGAGTGATATGAAGCTCCTCCGCTTCCCGAGATCTGGCTGGGCGTAAAAGCCAGCCGTTTTCCATGCAAGCATCATCGACCACAGCAGACAACTGAATCCCTGTTTTTGAAGGACCCGAGGGACCAAAGTGTTTGGTCAGGGGACCAAGCAGAGGCCAGTGGTCAAACCAAAAGCTAGCTTTACAGCCATCACCTAGCGTGAATATGATGAAACTCTCAGCTAGAGGCTGTAGTTTGAGAAGTTCCGTCCATGTCCAAGAGCCAATCCTGTCTTCATCTAAACACCAAAATGAAGAGTCTGTCATTTCATTTGCCTTTACCCATAGCACCCAAAGTGAATCAGTATCACTGAACAGGAGTCAGATGAGTTTAAGACATAGAGTTTTGTTCCAAATGCTAAGGTTTCTAAAGCCGAGTCCTCCTTCATCTCTTGGTAGGAAAGATAACAACCATGATACCTTAGCTGCAGCTCTCGAGGTTATGTTACCATTCCAAAGGAACCTTGAGCACAGTTGTTCTATCATCTTAATACACCCCTGTGGAAGAATGAAGGATGAGAACCAGAAGTTAATGGTGCTGTAGATCACATAAGAGAGTAATGATAGAACCGTATTATATAAACTACGGAGAAATGAATATTATAAAAAATTAAATTGAAAAGATTATATCAAAGATTAAGAAAAGGATGATACAATCGCAGAGGTGAGATATTATCTCTTTTCTTAACTCAAAATATGTCATGTAGTGCGACGGTTTGATAACATAATGAGTTCCAGGATACAACTGCAAAAAAATCTTCTGATTTGCGTCACTCTATCAGAAGCCTAACGAAACTAGTTTTGTGTGTAAAGTGAAAGATTGTTTGTTTTGCTATCTTTTAAATAAGTAAACATGTGTCGCTTTTTATACTTGAACAAATGGGCACGTTATGTTATTGAATGGCGACACTAACGTAAGATTACAATCTTAGCAATAAAGGAAATTTGATTTCCATGAATACAGATTCGAGACGTTAAACATATTAAGTCACTAGTATCGGTCCGCACTACGCGGGGAATGTGATGTATTTTTTCGTGAAAATATAAACTTTTGTAACAATTTTTGTATGATCATTTGGTTGGCAATTGATACAACGGATGAGTCATGTCTACACCAGTCTATTGTGTTATTCGTACATTTGCACTTTGATACGATGCTCAAATTACCCTAGAGCAACCTTAATCTCATCAAAAGAGGTCAAGTTGTAGTACTTATGTATCGAATCCACAGGGAGCGATGGAACACAATAGATCTTATTATAACTAAGCTAGGTCAAAGATTTCAAAGCAGTGAATTGCAAGTAAACTTAAAACTGGTGAGCAAGACAATTACCAAGTGATTGATTTGGGTGTTAACTAATATGGTGAAGGTGTTAGATCTAGGATTACTATTGAGGTAATCAGGATTATATTAGTATGAATGCCTATATGAGATGCTTGCATGATATTAAAGAACACAACGATGCGATAGCCCGACTGTCATCGACGACTATCTTACACTAGAAACAATGAGACTCCACGTTGAGAATCACCGAAAGGCGTCGATTGACCTGCCATTGCACGTATCGATCGATGGTGCCTCGCGTATATCGATCGATGACTCTATAGGAGTATCGATTGATAAGCTACTAGCGAGCTTTAAGCGTGTGGTTGAATACAGTTCACTAGAGATTTTGCCAAGTCAGTTGTCGCTTGTTCCCAGCAAATTCTTAGCTCAGAGAAGATAGATCCAAGGATGTTATCTCTGTATTCATGTATAGGTTAGCTACTCCTACACAAGCATTAAGAACAATCTTCTAAGATGAATATCACATGCTCAAGTATTCATATTTGGGGCTAATCCCTCAACCTATTTGAATCCTAAATCCGACAAAGGTGTTTACTCAGACATGGCTGAGTAGAACATCATAACAATAATATAAAACTGCATAGATAGAATAGATAGAAACAAAGGTGTTCAAGAAAGCTCTCAATTTGTAACTCTCTCTCTCTCACAAAACAAAGAACTAAGAAAAAATAGAGGAAACTATGTAAAAGCTATATGAAAATTGTGTCTTTTCCAAAACACTTAGGCAAGACTTAAATACTTAGGAATAATTAGGTTAAAACTCGTTAGGGGCATTCTGGTAAATAGATGATTGCTTGGGCTTCAAGTCGGCTGTGACCAAAATGGGCTTCTGCGGCTCGAACATCGATCGATTACACAGGATGTGTATCGATCGACACGTCTCTCTTCGTGTCGACCCTGAGGGGGTCGATATGGCCTCCTCGGGTGAGATCTCTAAAGTGCTCCAAAATGCTTCTAAAACATCATCTTTCTTCCAAATGCTCCTGAACCTGAAAATATGCTAAAATGACTCTAAAACATACTAGATATATCCTAAAACACTCAGATATCAGGGGTAAAATCAGGTCAAATATATGGTCTATCAACTCCCCCATACTTGACCTTTTGCTTGTCCTCAAGCAAAGACAATGGTAGTCTCTCTGGTAAAGGTTTTAGGAAAAGCAGGGACTCAAAAGAATTCAAAGATCTTAGTCATATCTTCCTAGTAGTGCAAGCCAAGTCATAGTTATCCTGACTACAAAAGCACATTATACCATATCCTAGTATAGCAACCAAATTCATCTAGCCAGCAACTTAGCAAATTCTGAATGACTCACCTCTCTACTAACCGCATTTCTTTGCATAAATAAAAGTGTAGGCTTTACCTTGGGAGTATCGATCAGAGGACACATGGATTCTTACTCAACCAAGTTTCTGAATACACAAGTAGTCTTCTCTGATTCCTTTCTTCCCCTTTTTCTCTCTTCTCTGAATCTAAATGGTTTCAATCCCAATGAACAATGATGGAGTACATCTTGTTCATCTTATTGACCTATATATCTTTTCTTTTATTGACAAAGTGTAGGCAAATAATGGGGTCGTTGGTAATTTACCTATCCCTTGCTTCCACAATGTGTGATCATTCCTTTGAATTAGAATAATGGGGTCATTGGTAATTTACCTATCCCTCTGCATCTCAGGAAATCATTTCAATCTTTTATTTTTGGTGGATGCTAAAGCGAGAGAAGAAAAGGGAACCAGAAACACATAGACTTTTTATTACCTTCCAGGACTTGTAGGAGGAATCCGATCCATTGTATACCAAGCCCCAAGACAAGCAGGTAATGTCAGTGTTAGGTTGGAGGTTAGCTTTGGTTCCTTCAAACATTCTTAGCAAGTGCTAGCATAGTAGACTGGTTGATCCACTTTAGTATCTCTAGTAGTTCTGCAATCAATGAATATAAGACTGGTCTAGAAAGTGAATAGATGACAAGTATTGAACCTAATAGATCATTGTCCCTTTCTAAACTTAATAAAAATCTCAAATAAGACTCAAAATAGTAGATAAACAATAGATAATCATTAGTAATCCCCCCAGACTTAAATTACACTGTCCCCAGTGTAAAACAGTCGGAGTTTTAAGAAATCAAAACATAAATACAAAATTGAACAAGTTAGAACGTTATACATGACCGATACCATATCGATCGATACAAAATAAGTGTGTCGATCGTGGCGGATAAAGTGTCGTCGATCGATGTCGACTTGGTCGCGTCGGTCGATAGAGAAGGTAAACGTCTACTCGGAATTTTTTTTTTTTTGAGACTAAAAGTAATGAAAGAAAGTACCTAAAGTGGGTTGCCTCCCACTCAGCGCTTTGTTATAGTCATTTAGCTTGACTTTGGAGGTTGAATGGCTAGTTGGGGTGAAAGGAGTTGTTTGCTTGTGTGCAAATATCCTCTTGGTCTGTGGACTTAGTGGCAATGAAGCTTCTTGTGTCATCATTTGACTTGGTCCATCTCTTCTTCATATCTTCTAACTCATCTTTCAATAAGTCTAGCCTCTCCTGTAGATCATCAGTGTTGAACTGCTGCTCTTTAAGCGGATCATATGTCTTCAATGATGTTTCTGGCAGTTCTTCATGTACCACATCCAATCTGTCTGTAAGGTATTCTTCTCGGACTGATGGTGTATCAGTATCGATCGATTTGGTTGCTTCGACGTCGATCGATGTCTTGATGCCCTCGTCGATCGATGCACCTGGTACCATATCGGTCGATGTGAAGTGTGATGGGCGAGTTAGAAGTTGTTTCTGAATAGTTGTGATCTTCTCTTCTATTCCTTATGTTCTTTTCTGCAGATGTGCAATACTGTTGTTGAAAGGATAGTAGATGTCATCATACATCTTGTAGGATTGTGTCTCTGAATGATCTAAGGCTTCATAGATCTCAGCTATCATCTTGTTGACTTCTTTCTTGGTGTAGGTAGTTTCTCTTCTGTAAGTGGTTGGATCATCTCTTGTGTCTGACCAACGTCTCTTCTTGTTCTGATAAGTATCATAAGCTCTAGCTCCATACTTTTGTTTGTAATGGAATTCCTTGCTCCATCCATCGTCCATATCGATCGATCTGTAGGGCCTGCTGCCGATCGATTGTGACCACTTCTGCCTGTTGCGAAGTATATGCAATTCCTTTTGCATCAATTCAAGGCTTTCAGCTGTCCATCTGAGGTTGGAGCTGAGGGTTGCGTAGAACAGATCAAGAGCATGTTCCAGTGCATATTCTTCCCATCTGTTGTCTGTCTTGGCGGTATCTAGAATCTTCGTCCTCATAGTGTTGAATTCTTCTTTGAGATAGGTATCGAGCGATGTGTTTTTTTTTTGTTGTCGATCGATTCTTGCTGATTCTCGGCTGATGCTTGGTCAGGATGGATCGATGTGCTGGTAGGCATGTCGGTCGATGGAGATGTCTTTAGGTGAAAATCAAGCTGGTTCTGAATCGTGCCCAACTCCTGCTGGAAAGCATCCATACGTGATTCTAGTGCAATCACATCATCAATCATCGGGTAGTAGGAGCTACCAAACATTTCTTCATTAGAATATAACTTCTCTTCCAATCTGGTAAAGCGTATATCGATCGATTTCCTGTAATGACTGTCGATCGATGTAGGATGAGCTGCGTCGATCGATGGAATCCATCTCTCGTCGGTCGATGTGTGGTGTGGAAACTCATTGGAAGTGAAAGATTTCCATTGCTCCCATGCTGAAACTCCTTGTGGTATGTTTCTCATCAAGGTGTTAACATCATCTGCAAGGTTCTCCATGGTCTGGGTAAGGTGTGTGATCTTGTCATTGAGTGGATGGTAGACACTTACAAGTTTGCACTTGAAATCATTCATAGTATCATACTGAATGGTGTAGATATTGTTGAGCTTCTCATCCATCTCTGCTCTGCTGTAAGGATCTTGATCTGCTTGTGTGGCTGGTGTGAATCTTTCACGATGCTCTGGTAGGCATAAGAATGATGGCTCTTCTAGTGAAGCTCTTTGTAGGATGTCTCTAATGTGTGTAGGGGAAACTGGAATGACTTTCCATGTGATACCCCTTGGATGTCCATACATGTCTCTGTAGACTCCATACATATCCTTCTCTTCATGGTACTCGGGAGGTACCATATCGATCGATTCAGTGGTGTCACCGTCGATCGATTTCCGTCCCTCAAGCTGGTAGTCGTATTTGATTTGTGGCTCTCTGCTCATGGCCATTGCATAATCTGCATCAGCTAGCATCTTCTGGTAGACTGGATCATCTCGTTGCTTGTAGAACAGGTTGTTTGGTCCATTGGCCATAGCAAGAATATCTGAGATGTCTTCTCTTCAAACTTGTAGCATACGACCATCCATAGCTCTTGCATTGCCTTCTGGATCTCTGTAAATACCAAACTCATCAGGTGTTAGATATGCACGATCTAAACAATTATCTTTATTAAGATCGAATGGTAAGGAGTGAGTATCGATCGATGCGGTAGGGCTCCCGTCGATCGATTTCGTGTTGTATAGCCGATGGGGAAGATTGCAACTGAAGTCTTCTCCATACGGCTTAGGGTTGGATGGTGGCTGATGCATCTTTTCTTCTTTTAGGGTTTGTGAATCTGTTTCTTTTTTTAGTGTGAGAAACTGCTTCTACCCCGTGGCTCCTTTTATAGTGGTTATCATCCACCAATTTTCCAAATTTGGAAATTTCAAATTATTTGAAATTTCCAAATTTGAAATTTCCATTCTTCTCTTGGTCGGTTTGACTGGTATCGATCGATACATCTTCGCGTGTGTCGATCGATTCTTCTTCGTGTAGCCCTCGTCTTGGATTAGTATCGATCGATGCTGGTGATGTTGCGTCGATCGATGTCGGTAGCATTGTTCCATGTGATCTGGATACATCTCTAGTGAGAATGTATGCTGGTCTGTAGCTGGCTCTTCCTCACGGTCTTCATCGCATTCTTCCACATCTTGGGAGGGTGTAGTAGTCTCTAGGGAAAAAATTGGATAGCATTGTGCTGGCCAATCATCTCTCATCCTTGAAACTGTCGTATCGATCGATTCATATATGCTGATGTCGATCGATGTCAGTCTGCTTGATCTCGGAATCGGTTGAATGTTGGTGTAGTCTATATAGCATGATGAATGTGATCTGGATGGAATGAACTACTGAGGATCATACTGAGTGGGCCCTTCATCTTCATGAAAGAAAATACTTTCTTTGTCTTCCCACAAGTCTTGATAATCTCTCTCCACTATAGGGTGGTATACATTCTCTTCTCTACGGATGTATGAATATGGTATGTTCCTGTTGTAGTCCTCATCATACTCTTCTTCTCTGCGGATGAAAGAGTATTCAATATCTCTTTCCCTCATGTAATCCTCATCATAGTCATCCTCTATTGTCTCCACTGCATATGTTGGTTGACAGTAGTCTGGTTCCCAACTCCCAACTGAGTAGTTACCTCTAAAATGATCAACTTCATACATAGGTGTACTATCAATAGATGTGAAATGGAAACTGTTGCATGTATCGATCGATGTGATCATGGATTCGTCGATCGATGTGAGATCAATAGGATCGATCGATGCATCTGTAGTTGTGCCGATCGATTCGAGTACTCTGTCTCATACTCTTCTGCACAGTAACATGTAGCTACGAGTATTGCTTCATCTGGAGGCTTCTGGTAGGGTGTTGGAGGTCTGATAACCTTGACTGGGTCATAGTAAACCTCTGGGTTAATGAGTGTCAAACACAACTGGCTTGTTTGCAAATTACAGATGGCTCCCACAGTAGCTAGGAAAGCTCTTCCAAGTAGTAGAGAAGAATTCCAATTGAACTTGATGTCTAGGACATGAAAGTCAACTGGAACTAGGGCATTACCAGTCTGTACCTCAAGGTCTCTTATGATTCCCATTGAACTCCTCCTAGAACAATCCACAAAGTAGAAGGATTCTTTGAAGGTTCCACCTCCAGACCTAGTTGGTCTGCCATAACTTTTGGTAGGATGCTGACTGATGCTCCTATATCACATAGTGCATGTGAGAATTCAATGCCTTGTACTAGGCATGAGATGATGAACTCCCCAGGATCACTCTTCTTCTTCAATGTAATCTTCCTAAATCCTCTCTGATTTTGTTGAACATCTTCTCAATATCAACCTCTGTGACCTTTGTTTCTCTGAAGAACATCCACAATCTGTGTGTGTAATATGCTTCTTCAAAGGGTTTTTCTGCTGGAATCCTTAGAACTCTCTTCTTGAAGTTTTCCAACTCTTTCTCATTAGCTTCCCTTTTAAGGTGCTTAGGGATCTTCTCTTTCCTTTTTTTGGGTGTTCCCTTTGCACTTTCCTTTTCAATCTCCATAGGCTCTAATGTATCCTCAGCTTCTTCTGGTGGGTTTTATGTAGGTTTGGGCCGGGATCTATTTGCATACAGTAGGGCAGTATCTATTTTTGGTAGCTGAACTCGCTGTTTGATGGTAGTGAATTGATCGATGTCTGGTTGTGTAAATCAATCAATGTCTGGTTGTGACTGTCGGTCGATATCTGCTTCGTCTTGTCGATCGAAGAAAGGGTGGAGTGGGTTTTGGTGTCTCGCTGCGAACTCTGTGTGTGTCATAATCCGGATTGGTTTGGTCATAGCTGTAGACTCGATAGACTCTGTCGATCGATGTGGTATCTCGAACATCGATCAATATTCCTCTTCGAAAGTCGATCGATGACTGTCGTCTTGTGTCGATCGATGCGAGTGAGAGCTGTCGATACTCATGGTGCTCTCGGTTTCAAAGTCTTTTTCCTGAAGCTCTTCATCTCTATCCATTTGCCAGAATTCATCTACTGTGATGGCATTGGTGTGGTGTTTGATGAGATTTTCCTCTATCCCCTTTATTAAGGCTTCTTGCCTCTTAATAGCTTCTGCTGTTTGAATCACCTGTGTCTCTAGCTTCTTCACATGGGTACTCAAGGTGTCAAACTTCACATTCAGGCTATTGTATGCAGCATCTATCTTCCCATTGAAATCCACAGTAAGCCTCTGCTGAACCTCTAGAACTGAATCAAGCATTGCTTCAATCTTGCTTTCGAGTAGGTTGTGGTGGATTTCGGTTGAAAGAATTGTTGAGATTCTTGTTGTTGCTGTAGTTGCTGTTGTTGAAGGGTTTCTGGTACTGCGAATTTTGATTGTAGTTGCTTCTTTGACTGTTGCCATAGAAGTTCCTGTTTCCACTCTGGTTTCCAAACCTTTGAGATCCTCCTATGAAATTCACTTCTTCTTCACATCCTTCCTCATCAGTCTCTATAGCTTCTACATCTTCTGCAAAGCCGACCTGCTTCCTTAGAAGCTTGTGAACACTGTCTAGCTTAGCCTTCATATCATCTAGCTGCTCCTTTCCAAGAGCATTGGCTAGTCTCCTTCTCTCATAATCAGTGTTTTTGGTGCTATTCCTAGTTGCCAAGTTCTCAATAAGTCTCACAGCCTCTTCTGGATTCCTGGTGTTGAAGTTTCCTTCACTAGCTGTGTCTAGTGCTGTCTGGTAGGTTAGATCTAAACCTCTGAAGAAAGTGCTGAGTAGCTGCACTTCATTGAATCTATGGTGTGGATAATCTCTCTGATAGGACTTGAAACGAACCCAACAATGTCTGAAAGGTTCTGCAGGCTTCTGCATGAATGTAGCAATCTTGCTTCTCAACTCCTCTGCGCGTGCCTCATCAAAGAAATTAATCAAGAAGGCATTCTTGATGTCATCCCAGGATGTGAGAGATCCTGGTGGTAGTTGCTTAAGCCATTGCAAAGCTTCTCCAGAAAGAGAATACTTGAAAAGCTTGAAAAGTAGGTAGTCAGCTGGGACTCCATTGGCTTTCATAGCAGATATGGCTCATACCTCTCTATATGTTCCATAGGATGCTCATTTGATGCTCCACTGTAGGGTGTCTGTCCTACAAGTGTGTAGTATTGAGGCTTCACCTCATAATCAGCCCTCTGTATGTATGGAGGACGGATTGCAGATATGTTGGCATAGAATTGGTCTGGACGGTTGTAGTCAGCCAATGATCTAGGATTACTATTCAGGTTATCATGATTATAATAGTATGAATGCTTATATGAGATGCTTGCATGATATTAAAGAACCCAACGATGCAATAGCCCGAATGTCGTCGCCGACTATCTTACACTAGAATCAATGAGAGTCCACGTTGAGAATCACCGAAAGGCGTCGATCGACCTGCCATTGCACGTATCGATCGATGGTGCCTCGCGTATATCGATCGATGACTCTATAGGAGTATCGATCGATATGCTACTAGCGAGCTTTAAGCGTGTGGTTGAATACAGTTCACTAGAGAATTTGCCAAGTCAGCTGTCGCTTGTTCCCAGTAAATTCTTAGCTCAGAGAAGATAGATCCAAGGATGTTATCTCTGTGTTCATGTATAGGTTAGCTACTCCTACACAAGCATTAAGAACAATCTTCTAAGATGAATATCACATGTTCAAGTATTCATATTTGGGGCTAATCCCTCAACCTATTTGAATCCTAAATCCAACAAAGGTGTTTACTGAGATATGGCTGAGTAGAATATCATAACAATAATATAAAACTGCATAGATTGAAACAAAGGTGTTCAAGAAAGCTCTCAATTTGTAACTCTCTCTCTCTCACAAAATAAAGATGTAAAAAAGGTAGAAGAAACTATGTAAAAGCTAAATGAAAAAATGTGTCTTTGCCGAAACACTTAGGCAAGACTTAAATACTTAGGAATAATTAGGTTAAAACTCGTCAGGGGTATTCTGGTAAATAGATGATTGCTTGGACTTCAAGTCGGCTGTGACCAAAATGGGCTTCTGCGGCTCGAATATCGATCGATTACACAGGATGTGTATCGATCGATGCGTCTCTCTTCGTGTCGAGCCTGAGGGGGTCGATATGGCCTCCTCGGGTGAGATCTCTAAAGTGCTCCAAAATGCTCATAAAACATCATCTTTTTTCCAAATGCTCCCAAAATATGCTAAAAAGACTCCAAAGCGTACTAGATATATCGTAAAAACACTCAGATATCAAGGGTAAAATCGGGTCAAATATATGGTCAATCACACTTTAATAGTTTATAGAAATTGACATGGAAGACTAATTTAGTTTTGAAACATTATGTATAACAATCAATCCATATATTAATACTTGTGATGTTCAATACAGCATGCATAATGCAAGATACATTGATGTGTGTTGTTATTGCATTTTAAGGTCGAGCCAGTGTGATACAATCGATGAGTCTTGTCCATCAGATATCATATATTTATCATGGTATTAAGAAGATTTTTATGTATATGTATATTTTTAAAATATTTAATGTAAATGTCTATGAGCATCGATCAATGCACTGATAGTTTTAATTTTTAGAAATATTCCTTCAAATTGTGTTACATACATCTATACTTTCTGTTACGTAAACATTAGTTTGGCTGCAAAGAAGCAATATACATTATGTATGTAATGGAAAAGCTGTATACTTGACCCCAGCAGCTTTGGTAACATCACAATGATGCATGTAAATTATGTCTCTAGACCTTCTCTACTTCTACCTGAACATATATCAATAAGTCCCCAATACTCTTGTCAATTTTTAGGTCAAACCGAATTCTTTTGCCAAACCAAACATCACATTTTTCATACATATCACATTGTTTTATATTCCATCAAAGAGGCTCAAGAAGACATGAATAATTAATAAACAAACCATTCGCTCGTAAATCCCACCATTGGTTGTGAACTCTGACATGCCATGAGTATGTATACAAAAGTTCAACTCGATCAAGATATATTTTCCTTGTCAAACAATCTCCAAAAAATGCTGTTACAGAATAGATTTCTCTGTTTCTGCAGATGATTATAGCCCAATTGTAAAGGTGAATACGAATTGTTTATAACTTATATTCCTAATTCGATTGATACAATGAACTATCCGCAATGGGATCGTTCCATATATAACTTTACTGTGATCTAGTTTCCTTATATCTGGGCATAAAACACCTCCAAAGTAGCCTACATACACACTGATTTAAAAGGTATAATGCAGGTTTTGGATCAGAGAAACATAAAACTTTTCATCAATATTCTTATAGATTTCTGGATGGAGTTTACCTTTAATTTGAACACGGTATCTTTCTATGGATTCTTTGCAGCTTGATCTTTCCATATGCATATTATTTTAGATTGTGATACTTCTGGTCGGTTCAGAAATCTCTTCCCAAAACTCCTCCTTAACCAGTTTCTATCTCCCAGGTTTAGCCATTGCATTGCCATGAAGTGTATGTATTTGATTTAACGATTATTTTTATTTGGAAAAGTTTGGTTATATATGTGATTATGAATTATTATTATTTTCTTGATTTCGTTTATTTAATAAGTAATTTTGTCTTTTCAAAGATTATTTGATGTTAGAATATTCAAATTCTGTCTTGTTACAACTAATTAAACTAATTAAATTTTGTAAGTTAAATTTAATGGAGATGTGACCTTTTTAAAATTTTGGCAGTATAGATATTTTAGTTTATTTAATTTATTTATTTTTTGTATCATTTACTTCATTTGTACTCTTATTATATTATTTTTTTTGCTTTTTTCATTTTAATTTTGCAATTATACACATTTTATTTGCATATCAGTATCTAGCTATATTTTCTGTGGAAGTCATGACATAATTACATCTATTTGCATATAAAATCTTTAGTATCTTATTATATTATGAAAACAATTTTCACTTAAGTCTTATGTTTACTTTTTTATTAGTTATATTTAGTTATATTATGTTTCCCAATTATTTTATGTTTTGATTATGCATTATTTTGTTGTGTTTCTTTATTATTTTTAGTTTCTCGTAATTTGAATTTATTTATCAAAACATAAACATGTAAACAACTGTTAGATTCATTTTTTTACTTTGACTTGATGAATAGATTCTCCTCATTTGTGTTTAGTATATACAAATAATATTTTTGAAATTAATTATTTTGTTGATGATTATTTCTTTTTTTTTTGGATCAAATTTGTTGATGTATTTCGGGTTATATTTCTCATACATTATTTTTTGTTTAAAAAAAATTGTTTATATTATCATCATATATTTTATACTTTTGAGAAATTCATGTTTTTATTATTTATTAACTTTTCTGGTGTTTATAATCAAAAATTTGCTATATAGATTTTAAAATAATCTAACATAAAATAAGCCATATAACTCAAACACGTCATTCGCGGCTCTTTTAAACACTTGTCGAGGGGATGTGAGTTGTGACGCACAATGACATCATTATGATAACTACATATCTTTTAAAACGTAAATAAGCGGCTGATACACTTTTTTTTGAACTTGAAGCATTTGATAGATGGGAGATTAAATATAAGAACTTGTTGAGTGAAGTTCATATGATTTTGAGCTTATTTTCTCAGTTATTAAACTTAAACTAAAATTCTAATGTGTTGTTAGAGAAATGGGTAACTACATTCTTATGGGAAATTCATCTTTACCAAATGTATTAATTTCGAGAAACCTAAAAATTTTATTAGTTTCAATTAACCATGAGTAAAAACTCTCTCAGAGATGAATCAATCTCAATAGTTTTTTTCTCTAATTGTATTATATTACAAAATAGAAATAAATAGACATCAAGAATAAAAAAGACTTTCAATCTGAGAACCTTTTTACTTTGATTATCGGGCTTTTTGCAAATATGACTCAAAACAAAAAGTCAAACACCAAACTAGCCTCTTTTTTTTCTTTTGTCATATTTATCCCACATATTCATATTATTTACGAAAATGCCATTAAATTTTTTTTTTTCGAAAATGGGTTTTTACTCTCTCAACCTCATCATCTTCATGTATTTACAAGATTGTCATTGCCATCAATACCCAACTACCATGAACAACCAATTTGAAGCTCTTAATGCACCTTAAATCGATTTACACTCTCTCTTTCTCTATTGTTATGAACTGAAAACAACATCTCTATCACTTCGTCTCCATATTCATCCAAAAAACTCAAGCTTTTGATTCAAAATTTTTTATGGTTGATAGAGCAATTCAAGCATACTATTCTTGGTGGGTTTACTTTCGTTTGAGGTTTTGGGTGGTTGGAGAAGACTTATGTGTGCTAAGGAAGTCATCTCACAAGTTTAAGGGATAAAATTGAATTTTTTTTCCAGATCTGTTCGCGTAGAAGACTTACCCGTAAGTCATCTGGCTGTAGAAGACTTACGGGTATGTCATCTAGTCAAAAAGACGACTTACTTGTAAGTCATCCATCTTTGTTTGTTAAAAAAAATCTAGAGAATACCCTAGACAACGTACTGGAAAGTCGTCTAAGATAAATGGGTTAGTTTTGTACTTGACCGAATTGTGTCAAATATTTGACTTTTCCCGGATGACTTACCAGTAAGCGTCTCTGGGAAAACAAAATTTCAATATTTTATTAAAGCTAGATGACTTACTTATAAGTCATCTCTGGTTAGTTTTGCAATTGGAATATAAAACTTGAATATTTAACTTTTCCCAGACTACTTACTTGAAAGTCTTCCAGTCAGACGACTTACTTGAAAGTTGTCCAGGATAAGCAAAGTCGTCCAAATTTTTTTCCGAGATTCTGGTCAAACCTTGCTTATCTCGGACGACTTTCTCGTAAGTCGTCTAACAGGACGACTTTCTGGGAAAAGTTAAATATTTAAGTTTTTTTTTTCGAATAGCAAACTAACCTGAGACGACTTACTGGTAAAATATTGAGTTTTTTGTTTTACCAAAGACGACTTACTGGTAAAATACTGGTAAGTCGTCCAGGAAAAGTCAAATATCTTACACAATTCGGTCAAATGCAAAACTAACTGTTTATCCTACTTACTAGTAAGTCGTCAAGATTATTTTTTAACAAACAAAGTTGGACGACTTACAAGTACGTCCACTTAAAAGTCAACTGCAAAAATGACCTGTTTGGACGACTTACTGGTAAGTCGTCTAAGTCTTCTAGATGGCTTACTGGTATGTCGTCTGCGTCAATGTTTAGTAAACTTTCATTTTGTCTATGTTTATTAATGTGTTTTATTTTGAACTTTTGCAGATGATGCGTCAGTTACATGCAGTGTATGGAGAATGGTTGTCTGTTGGAATTTTGAACTTTTGTCAGGATGTTTTGCGAGCGAGGTTATCAGCTTGTCCTCTTGTTCCGCCCGTTCCTGGGCAGAGGTGAACAGTTCCTTCATCTGTCTGAGCGCCTCAGTGTTTGCATCAGCAGTGACTGTGGACGTATCTCCAGTTGGAGTCTTTTCAACGTTGGCGTCGACGGGTGTTTCGTCTACCGTTGGCTGGTCTTTGGTATCGTCAATATACATGATCGAGCGTGTGCAGTTGCGAGATAGATAGATCCGTAACCCCCCCCTCCTTCTAGCGCCAAACTGTGGGAACCGAAATTCACACCGTCAATTTCCGATAAAAGATTTGTGGAGGAAAACCGAGTTAACCCGATCTTCCTTGAAGGTCCCGAATATCTGCTGGGCCACACACGACACAATCAATGGGAGTTTAAAGTTGCACAATAGAAATCGTAAGAATAGAACGAAAGAGATCTTATTTCTGAATTCTCGTTTGAGCGTGTACAACAAGTAAAGAAATCGGCTGTAAGAGCTGTCGAAAAGTCCGCTAGTCCGATCGCTAAGTCTATCCTAGTTGAGTGCGCTTCGCTAGTGAAAGAATGCTAAATCGCTCTAAGTGCTATGTGCTCTGGAAGTTTTGTGATGATTTGCTCCTCGCCCAAAGCTCTCCTTATATACTCCTCTTAAGACGGTCTATCTTCTTTCGGGCTGAATCGGGATTTTTCCATTTTCGTCCATCTTCGTGCTTATCGGGAAACTTGACATTTATCTTCGGAAAACTTGACATTTATCTTCTGGAAACTTGACATTTATCTCTTATGTGAGGATAAGGATAAACCGTCATAGTTATCCTTCCTTTCGTCGTAAGTGGGCGTTTTGGCCATGTCGGGCCACTTAGACGTTTTACGGTTTTGAAAGAATAGTGTTTGAAGGTTTGGCATTGAAGGAACCCCATTCCTCGTATAGTCGAGATGTTTGGTGTTTTTAGAATAACCGTGATCGTACCAAACTCACGAAGATTGATCCAAACAGGCCAAGATGGGATCAGACCGAGCATGATGGGACCGAGACCGGGGCGGGACCGTCGACCGGCGCCAAGGGGTTTGCCGGCGCCCTTCGCTTAACGCTTGGCGCCAGGCTTGCCGGCGCCAGGCTGGCTTACCGCCGGTGCATGGCGGCTCGCGCGTGCCAGGCCGGCTCGCATGACACGTGCCGCCGGCGCCAGGCATGCCGCCCCAGGCCGCTCAGCGTGGCACCGCCCGGCGCCAGGGGTTCTCGCCGCGTGGGTTTTCTGTTGCCCGATCTTTCCCCCGTTAGACATTTGTGCGGGAAATCTTTGAGTTTGGAAGGATCTTTAGCCGTAGATTTTGAGATAACCGTTTTTGACCCAACAAGATCTTCCGAGATTCTTCGAGTATCGGGATCGAGATGGACTTGGATTCGTAGACTTCCCGTCTTCAAGGGTTTGAGTAATGAGGCTTCGAACTTAGATGTTTAAAATATGATTCTTAAGTGATTACAAGTTCTACACCCCTTTCAATTCATCCCATAACCCAAAATGAAAACATACTCACATCACTCACCCAATGGACATTTTCTTCCCCATGATTAATCCTCTAAGGATCTCTATTCACTTTCTAAGCTCTAACTCTTATGTTTTTCCTTTCCCACTATCTTATTGAATCTTTCTTTTTCTTTTCCTTTTTTTTTTTTTTTTTTTTTTTTTAATATACACATGAGGGGGAAGGCCAAAAACATCAATCAAGAGCTTTTCATTTTTTCATTTCTAGGTTCCTAGGTTTTTTTCTTTCTCAAAACTTTCTTTGTTCATCAATCTCAGCATTGTCACATCCCAAGCTCAAAATGTAAACCATTAGGTAACAAACACTTCACTCACCATCCTAGAAGCTAGCTCAAATGATGACCCTATGCTAGCAAGAGATGAGAACAAATCCATGTCGCTCCCAATACTCTCAAGATTTTGCACATGACAAGCTATCAAAAGAGGCCTCACTCAAGCAAATCAATGTAGGCTTCAAAGAATGGATAGGGTTCAAGGGTAAGGGAGTGCCATTTGGGTTAACAAAGGGTGGTACAATAGAAAAAGATAACCCAAATGTGTATGAGATCCATCACTAAGTATGCAAATGCCCATATGCAAGAGAGATTAAGTTCATTTAAGTCTACGTTCAGGATGGAGCTGGTCTTAAGAACAATGCCAATATCAAGCAAGCAAGCAAGTTTCAAGAAGAGTTTTCAAGGCTCAAAGAATGCAAGCTTTTTAAAAAGGTGCTCAAGCTACCTGATATGTTTAACTAAGGTGTCGAATTCAGTGCAAACGAGTGTTCTTTACAAGGCAATGTTCCATATGCAAATGAATGCAACCTATATGCTCTAGACTCAATCTTAAAGATGCAAGTGATGCAATCTACATGGTTCAAAAATTTAATTTTTTTTTTGATTTTCTATGCACTTATCAATGTTCAATGCAATGCATGAGACTCAAAATCACAAAGCAAACATGAACAAATATCTGGTACCTCCCCCACACTTAAATCACACAGTCTCCTGTGTGAGTAAGAGAGTAAGAGATACCTAAACAAGGCAAAAGAAAATGTATATACAAGAAGGGTTGGAGTGATACCACACAAGGAGATTTGGGCATGGTGCTTGTGTCATGACTAGAAGCTGGCTTGGTTCATAGCAACTAGAGGAGGCTGCTACATGGCAATCATAAGGCTTAGGTGGTTTACCACCTTTCTTCTCTCCTCTAGTGCTTGGCTAAACCTGAAAATTGTGACCACTTTTATTAAAAACTTAAAAGGAAATTTGATATTGCAAAGCTATATACAAGGATAACCATGGGACTTCCTCCCAAGTGAGCTTGTTTTGAGTCACTAGCTTGACTACCTTTTCTCTTGGACTAGTGAGAAGGAGGGTCCTTCCCACCTTCAAGAGTGATGGTGAGCACCTGAGAGAGAAGCTCTTGAAACTTGATTGGGTCATCTTGGAGCTGAGGAGTGATGATGGCTCTAGCACTTGAGAATGGTGTGGATCTGCCCTTGTGCTTGATCTTGTACTCAATGACTCCATCCTTGAGCTTCTTTGGATGGAGAGTGAGAGTGTGTGGGAGCAAATCAAGAGGTGGAGGATGAGGCTCTTTCACCATCTTCTTTTTGCCATGAGTGGCCTTTGAGACTCCACTCATCCCCTCTGTTTTAGAACTTTCCAAGTGCTCATCACACAACTCTTTTAAATACTCTCCATCAAGACCTTCTTTCTTACCAACAACCACTTCATCGTGGGGCTTCTCAACAGCTTGTGCATCACAAGTGATTGTCCCACAATAGTCTGATTCCATTGGAGGTTGGAGAGGGTAGGAGACAGCTTTGTTGACATGCATGAGGGTGACCTTCTTGTTGGGAAAGTCAATGCAAGCTCCAACTGTTGTGAGGAAAGGAGTGCCAAGGATCAAAGGGACTCTCTCTTCAGATGCCATCTTCAAAACAGTGAGGTCAATAGGTATGGTGCAGGATCCAATCTTCAAGGGGAAGTCCTTGATTATGCCAAGTGGGGTTGTAGAAGAGGAATCCCGAAAGGTGAGAGGAGGAGTATCTGGTTCGATGCTTTCAATCCCAATACTCTGCACCATATCCAAGGAGATGACATTCAGACTAGAACCGCTATCAACAAGAGCATCATCCATAGTTAGTTTACCAAGAGAGCAAGACAAGGTGAACTTCCCTTGAGACTCAAGCTTAGGGAGGGACTTTGGAGGGATTGGTGGATCAATCTTCAGAAGTGAGATGTCCAAAAGCTCAGCCACTTCAGCTTGGTGGGTGAGAATGTCATGTATGAGCATCATTTGGACATGAGCAGCATGCATATTGGTGATCTCCGGAAGCTTGACTCCAATATCACATAGGTCTTTTCTGAATTTGGAGACCACTTTTTTCTGAGCTTTGGTGAGGAACCTTTTAGGGAAAGGGAGCTTATCATAGGGTGATAGCTCAACCTCATTGTCTTCTTCCTTCACTTCTTTCAGCTTGAGGTTAGCACTCTTCTCAACTTGTGTCTCAACCGTAGGCTCATCAATCTTCAGAATCTTTCCTTGAACCTTCTTATCAGCACTCTTCACAACTCTAGCTTCAGCTGTGGCCACAACCAGTCTCTTATCATTTTCAATCTGATTTCCAAGCACTAGACTCTCAATCTTCTCAACATCATTCTTATGATCACTCAACGTAATCCTTGAAGAAGTGGAGAGGATAACATTGCAAGTCTCCTTAGGGTTCTTCTCTTGTTTTCCTGGTAGAGATCCCATTGGATTCTTAGAGGATGAAGACATGGAGGCAACTTGGTGTGGGAACCGAAATTCACACCGTCAATTTCCGATAAAGATTTGTGGAGGAAAACCGAGTTAACCCGATCTTCCTTGAAGGTCCCGGATATCTGCTGGGCCACACACGATACAATCAATGGAGATAAAAAGTTGTAAAAATGAAAATCGTAAGAGTTGAGCGAAAGAGATCTTATTTCTGAATTCTCGTTTGAGCGTGTACAACGAGTAAAGAAATTGGCTACAAGAGCTGTCAAAAAGTCTGCTAGTCCGGCTGCCTAAGTCTATCCTAGTTGAGTCGCAGCTCGCTAGTGAAAACATAAAAGAATGCTAAATTGCTCTAAGTTCTAAGTGCTCTGGAAATTTTGTGATTATTTTCTCCTCGCCCAAATCTCTCCTTATATACTCTTCTTAAGACGGTCTATCTTCTCGCGGGCTGAATCGGGCTTTTTCCATTTTCGTCCATCTTCGTGTTTATCGGAAACTTGACATTTATCTTCGGAAAACTTGACATTTATCTTCTGGAAACTTGACATTTAACTCTTATGTGAGGATAAGGATAAACCGTCATAGTTATCCTTCCTTTTCGGAAAATCGTAAGTGGGCCGTTTGGGCCACGTCGAGCCGTTTAGACGTTTTTAAGGTTTTTCGAAAGAACAGTCTTTGAAGGTTTCGGTTTTTCCGAAGGAACCCCAATTCCTCGAATAGTCGAGATCTTTGGTGTTTAGAATAACCGTGATCGTACCAAACTCACGAAGATTGATCCAAACAAGCCAAGATGGGATCAGACCGAGCATGATGGGACCGAGACCAGGGCGAGGCCGTCGACCGGCGTCGGGGCTTGCGCGGCAGGCCGGGCGGAACACGTGCCGCCCGGCAGGCCGCCGGGTGAGCGTGCGCCGGCGCCAGGCAGGTCCCGCGGCGCCAGGCCGGCTTGCGTGGCGTGCCACCGGCGCCAGGCGGCTTCGGCGTGGCGCGTGCCGCCGCTGCCCGCCCGGCAGGGGCGCCTTACCGTCCGTGGGTTTTCCGTTGTTTGATCTTTCCCCGTTTGTCGTTCGTGAGGGAAATCTTTGAGTTTGGAAGGATCTTTAGCCGTAGATTTCGAGATAACCGTTTTCAAGGGTTTGAGTAATGTGGCTTCGAACTTTAGACGTTTAAAATATGAACTTTTAAACAATCGAGAAGGCTTTGCGGAAGAATCATTATAGTTTGCGGACAATCCGGACATGGGTTTAAGGGACCAAGATGCTGCCGTTGTCCGAGATCACAAGACGATTGCATTGATGGGAACCAGGACCCTTGCCGCCGGCGCCAGACAGGACAGGGCAAGCCTGCCGCCCGTGCCGTGTCCTGCGTCCACCGGTGCCTGCTTGCCTTCGTTGATCCCCTGGGCTCACGGTCCATTCATGCCTTCTTGTGAGTTCATCGAGTGATGATCCGTTTCTTGGTTTTGATCGTCACTTGGTTTTTCTTTCGAGGACTTTCGGGTGACGATTTCGTCATTGACCGATTTTGACCCCAACACTTGGCTCTCCAAAGCTTTGAGGTGAGAGGCAAGTTGCATGTACTTGTTGTTGAGATCAGAAAAAGTTCCATCAATCTTGGCATGGATGTTCTTGAACTCATCACAAATGTTCTTAGCATTTCTTTCTTGAGCTTCTAAGAGTTGGTTGACCATGGACTTCATTTTTGAGCTTGGAGCTTGGGAAGAACTTCCTTGAGGCTGAGATGACTGATTTGTTTGGTAGCCTCCTTGTTGATTGTTGTAGTGAGGTCTTGGCTGATAGTTGTTTTGGTATTGGAAGTTTGGCTCCTTCCTATACCATGTGCCATTAGCATTGATGAAGCACAACTCCTCTTGGCCTTCTAAACCATCAACCTCATTGATTGTAGGAGGAACCTCTTGACTAGGAGCACCCACAAAATTCAGCTGCTCTTGTTTAGCTTGGGTGGAGAGAAGCAAATCTATCTTTTCTTGCAAGGTCTTGATTTCTTTCCTTGTGTGCTGGTCATCACTTCTATGGGCTCTATCATGCTCCTCACTATAAACTGAGTCACTCTTGGCCATGTTCTCTACTAGTTCTTCAGCATCCTCTTCAGTTCTTCCCAAGAAGAAACCATTGCTAGCAGTATCAAGCCTATTTCTGCACTGTGGTAGAGCTCCTCTATAGAAGGTGCTAAGCAAGCTCTCTTTGGTGAAGCCATGATGTGGACACTGAGACCAATAGCCCTTGAACCTCTCCCATGCTTCACTGAAGCTCTCAAGATTCTTTTGTTGAAAACCAGAGATTTCATTTCTGATCTTAGCTGTCCTTGAGGAAGAGAAGAACTTCTCTAGGAATACCCTCTTGCAATCATTCCAAGTGATGAAAGAGTCACTTGGAAGAGCCTTCTCCCACTGATGAGCTTTGTCTCCTATAGAGAAAGGAAACAGCCTGAGTTTGAAAGCATCTTCAGAGACTCCATTGGTCTTGGACAAACTACAATACTTGTCAAATTGATCCAAGTGATCTAGTGGATCCTCCACAGCCAAGCCATGAAACTTGTTGTTCTCTATCACATTGAGCAGCCCTGATTTGATCTCAAAGTTGTTGTTCTCCACAGTTGGTGCTCTGATTCCCAACCTATGACCATGAATGTGAGGTTGGTCATAGGCTCCAAAGGCTGTTGCTTGGCGTGGTTGGTGATGTGGCTGGCGTGGTGGTCTAGGATTGTCAGCTCTTGGACCATTTCCCCCTAGGACATCACCATCTTGAGGCAGATTCTCCATCTCAAACCCCAACCTTTGAAGATGAGCCTGTTGCTCTACTTCTCTTCTTTGTCTTGCTATCTCCCTTTCAAGTGCAGCAATCTCTTCAACAGTAGGAACCAAATTAGATTCCCCTCTACTTCTTGTGATCTTACACCTGAAAGTCAAAGATAGAAGAAGCAAGAGAACCAATATCACAAGAAAACAAAAAAATAAAAATGACTTAGTCTCAAGCAAATGACTAAATCCCAATGTCAAAATCAACTTAGAACTTGGCAACGGCGCCAATTTGATGAAAGGACTTTTCTAGGGTCCTAATCAAATGATGTAGTATAAAAGATTGTCGAACCAATCCTAGGTGATTTCAATGCAAAGGGAATGCAAGTTCATGCTTAATCTAAGTGCAATCAAGATGAGAGGATGATTATGAAACTAAGACAATATTAAAAATGCAATAAAAGATTGAACTTTGTTTCTCAATGAGGCAAGGGGGTTCTTGGAACAAGGGAATTGACTTTGGGTGATCAAGGTTCAATCCAAGATGCCAACTTTTCAATCAATCTAATTCCTTATGCCTAGACAACAAAACTAAGCAAGCTCTATCTCTAGATGGATGCTCTTTTGCAATGATCACCCAAGTACACCAAATCTCTTTGGCTGTAATGATCAAAGCAAGCATAAAGAATGAGTCTAATAGCAATCCTAGCTTCTTTGACGACTAATCTCTTAGGCAAAGCAAGCTAAAAGCATAGATGAGTTGGTTCAGGAATTTCATAGAACACCTTTCGGGCATGAAATGCCTATGGCTCTATGTTTGAGAGGCCAACCCAAATATAGAATGAAGAACACCAAATCAATTCAAGGAAAGGAAAGATCTAACACTAAGCACCTTGGATCTACACTTAATCACCCTTAGTCTCCCAAGCCCATGAACCCTAGATAGATCTACTCACTAATAGCCATGGAAAACCTCAAAATCAATGATGATTCAAGGCTAAACATGATTAGAGAAGAAGATAATCTATTAAACACAAAAGAAATGAGATAAAAAGGATCAAAGATCCAAACTTTCTTCAAGATCTTATTATGTTTTTGAGAGAAAATAAGTTAAGATCTCTTAATGAGATTACAAGAGTATTTATAGGTGGCTTGAAAGCCCTTGAAAACATAAAACAAAATTACTAAAATGTCCTTGGCCAAGTGATTTTCGACCAATGAGAAGCAAGGAGAAAGGAAGAAGCTAGGCCACCCGGGTCAGGCTGTGCGGTCCATGGCCGGGTGTGTTCCAGCCAGGTGTGTTCCAGTGTTCTGGTCGATGCGACGTCGCGGGTAGAAGCAGCGGGTGAGGGAGGTCGGTGTCTGCTGATGCGCGGTAGGAGGGACTGTGGGGCGTCGGGTGTGCAAGGTCGGGTGTCCTGGTCTGTTCTCCCATCGCCCATCCCGTGCTGGCTGGAATGGCCGGGTGGGACGTCCGGGTCGTCCTCATACGCGGCTTCCTCGTCCGGGTGCTACTGGACGGGTGTTGGTGGACGGGTGATTCAGCCGGGTAACGATCATGGACGAAGGCACGCGGGTAGTGATGAACGGGTGGTCATGTCCGGGTATGTGGTGATCAGTTCGTCCCTCGTCCCGTGCGGGTGCTCGTCCTCGGGTGGTACTGGCCGCGTCCTGAGCTCATCCAGCATGACCTGATGGTCGACCTCGGTATGGTAACCCGGGTGGCTTGACGTGCTTCCATTCAATTGACCATAACTTCTCCAATATGACTCCAAATGTCTTCAAACCACTTCCATTAGAAATCTAACTCAAAATTCCATGTCTCCACCAAATCTTAGCATCAGAAGATATTTCTAAGGCCTCTGTCCATGTTCATCTTTAAACCCATCTTTTTCATCACAAAACTCCCAAACATCTTCAATATCTACAAAGTGTGCTCCAACACCTAATAGGGACTTATAAATGCAAAATGAGCCTAAAGATGCCTAATTCCTAATCTAATTGAATAAAAATTCATAAGATATGATAGCTAAAAATATGTAAATATGCAAGACATCACTCGCCGGCGAGCTGCCCCGTGTGCGGGTTGAGCTCGCCCGGCGAGCACACCCGTGCCGGGTATGAGCTCGCTGATGAAAGGACTTTTCTAGGGTCCTAATCAAATGATGTAGTATAAAAGATTGTCGAACCAATCCTAGGTGATTTCAATGCAAAGGGAATGCAAGTTCATGCTTAATCTAAGTGCAATCAAGATGAGAGGATGATTATGAAACTAAGACAATATTAAAAATGCAATAAAAGATTGAACTTTCTTTCTCAATGAGGCAAGGGGGTTCTTGGGACAAGGGAATTTTCTTTGGGTGATCAAGGTTCAATCCAAGATGCCAACTTTTCAATCAATCTAATTCCTTATGCCTATACAACAAAACTAAGCAAGCTCTATCTCTAGATGGATGCTCTTTTGCAATGATCACCCAAGTACACCAAATCTCTTTGGCTGTAATGATCAAAGCAAGCATAAAGAATGAGTCTAATAGCAAGCCTAGCTTCTTTGACGACTAATCTCTTAGGCAAAGCAAGCTAAAAGCATAGATGAGTTGGTTCAGGCATTTCATAGAACACCTTTCGGGCATGAAATGCCTATGGCTCTATGTTTGAGAGGCCAACCCAAATATAGCATGAAGAACACCAAATCAATGCAAGGAAAGGAAAGATCTAACACTAAGCACCTTGGATCTACACTTAATCACCCTTAGTCTCCCAAGCCCATGAACCCTAGATAGATCTACTCACTAATAGCCATGGAAAACCTCAAAATCAATGAGGATTCAAGGCTAAACATGATTAGAGAAGAAGATAATCTATTAAACACAAAAAAATGAGATAAAAAGGATCAAAGATCCAAACTTTCTTCAAGATCTTATTATGTTTTTGATAGAAAAGAAGTTAAGATCTCTTAATGAGATTACAAGAGTATTTATAGGTGGCTTGAAAGCCCTTGAAAACATAAAACAAAATTACTAAAATGTCTTTGGCCAAGTGATTTTCGACCAATGAGAAGCAAGGAGAAAGGAAGAAGCTAGGCCACCCGGGTCAGGCTGTGCGGTCCATGGCCGGGTGTGTTCCAGCCGGGTGTGTTCCAGTGTTCTGGTCGTGCGGCCGTGCGGGTAGAAGCAGCCGGGTGAGGGAGGTCGGGTGTCTGCTGGTACGCGGGTATGAGGGACTGTGGGACGTCCGGGTGTGTGCAAGGTCGGGTGTCCTGATCTGTTCTCCCATCGCCCATCCCGTGCGGGATGGAATGGCCGGGTGGGACGTCCGGGTCGTCCTCATATGTGGCTTGCTCGTCCAGGTGCTACTGGACGGGTGTTGGTGGACGGGTGATTCAGCCGGGTAACGATCATGGACGAAGGCATGCGGGTAGTGATGGACGGGTGGTCATGTACGGGTATGTGGTGATCAGTTTGTCCCTCGTCCCATGCGGGTGCTCTTCCTCGGGTGGTACTGGCCGCGTCCTGAGCTCATCCAGCATGACCTGATGGTCGACCTCGGGTATGGTAACCCGGGTGGCTTGACGTGCTTCCATTCAATTGACCATAACTTCTCCAATATGACTCCAAATGTCTTTAAACCACTTCCATTGGAAAGCTAACTCAAAATTCCATGTCTCCACCAAATCTTAGCATCAGAGGATATTTCTAAGGCCTCTGTCCATGTTCATCTTTAAACCCATCTTTTTCATCACAAAACTCCCAAACATCTTCAATATCTCCAAAGTGTGCTCCAACACCTAATAGGGACTTATGAATGAAAAATGAGCCTAAAGATTCCTAATTCCTAATCTAATTGAATAAAAATTCATAAGATATGATAGCTAAAAACATGTAAATATGCAAGACATCACTCGCCGGCGACCTGCCCCGTGTGCGGGTTGAGCTCGCCGGCGAGCTGCCCCAATTGCGGGTTGAGCTCGCCGGCGAGCTGCCCCATGTCCGGGTTGAGCTCGCCCGGCGAGCACACCCGTGCCGGGTATGAGCTCGCCGGTGAGCTGCCCCGTGTGCGGGTTAAGCTCGCCCGGCAAGCACACTCGTGCGGGGCGTGAGCTCGCCGGCGAGCTGTCCGTGTGCGGGTTGAGCTCGCCGGCGAGCTGCCCTGTGCGCGGGTTGAGCTCGCCGGCGAGCTGCCCCGTGTGCGGGTTGAGCTCGCCCGGCGTGTAACACCCCCGGACAGTCCTAGGCCGGGCTAACCCGGAACGGCCCGGGAGGCGCCACAAGTATAGCTCGCCGGACCGGATCGACCAAGAATCGAGAACAAACCCGGACTCCCGACCAACCCGTCCCGGTTCGCTATGTCCTCGGAGCCCACGGGCTAAGGCTTCGCAACCCGTATCGCGGTCTCCGAGTTGTGTCGACCCGGACTAGGTCTTATATCATTCAGCACACAATCACGAATATAAACATTCTTTTATTAATAACAGGTGGAAAGCGTCTTATTACAACAAATATATCAGAGTTTGTCGCGCCTGGCGAAAATAAAAGAAAATAAAAGAAAAGAAAAGTAATTATACATTCCAAAAGAGTCCTTGCTTTTGCTTATGCCACTTCAAATCTACACCGGCCGCCTAACGTTCCGCCGCCCTCTAAGCTTCCCACCTAATCGTTACCTGCATAGTAGGAGAGGGGGTGAGTAATCAAGATTACTCAGTGAGTCCGAACAATAAACAACAACTACCCTCCCCAGCCCATGCTTAAAAACAAGCACACAATACGCATACATTAACAATGCGAAATCAACACACAAACATACAACAATGCGCAAATGCAATGCAACTACTCAATGCAATGCAACAAGTCTCCTCCCCGAGACCTAACAACAAATAATGCAGTCTAGGCTCAATCCTAGATTCGATCGATCGATACACCACACACAACTCAATTAGGATGTCCACACATCCTGGGATCCCAAAACACTGGAGGTCTCTAACTCATCCACCCTGAACACTCCAGACCACAAACACAAAAGTCATGTGGCCGGAAACATCATCTTCGGGGATCGGCTCACTTCCAATACAACCCGAGCCGCAGCGTCCTGCAGCACTTGTCCATGGGCGCTACCCACTTTCCTTTGACAAGCTGTGGAGAGAAGTCCATCCCTACCACTGGAGAATCAGGTCCATCCCCCGATCTAACCCCAGGGTCCAAGTACACTAGTCACGTTGCGTCAACACACACACAAGCATGAGGGAGCTCCTCCTCTAACCAACATGCACACGCAACGGACTAAGCGCACCACTCACGCAAAACAAAAATCCTAGTCTAGATGCTCACAACTCAAATAAGCATGAGGGAGCTCAACCTCAAACCTCCATGCAACACAAAAACAGCATCTAAATTACATGCACTTATCAACTATAATGCATGCAACAACACACCCGCCAAGAGAGAGACACTCTCAACCTCTTGCGGTTCAACGATATTATATCATCTAGATAATCATGCAACTCACTATGCACCATCAACAAAACAATATCTAGATGACACAATAATACACAAATCACAACACAAATGCATGCTACGCATTCTCCGGGGCCCGCACAAAACCGATTAACTTTGCCGGGTCTCCACTGAGACCCTCGGTCTAAGCTCACACCTGCATGCACAAACACACATTACAAGTCTTGGAACCCACCTTGGTTGCTGACTACGAAGACTACCCAAACACCTCCGGATCACTCTCCCAAAAACGCTAAACCAAAGAAACCGAAAAACACTTCTTAACACTTGGTTTCTCTCTCTAAACTCACCTCTCTCTCTCTATGGTAAGCTTTCACGGTTTTGGGATGAAAAAAATGAATGGGAGGGGCTGGGTATTTATAGGAAATGGGGGCTGAGGCTGGCTGGACAAGTGGCATTTATGCATGGTAAAAATATGGACATTTGTCCATTTCGGTAACTTTGCTTGCAAGCTACCGGTTTCTAGAAGATTCAGCAGCTTGGTCACCAAGTTTTCATCCCTTGCAAGCCAAGAATCACCTTCTGGAAGCTCACAAACTTGGTCACCAAGTTTCCCTCCGGCCAATGAGAAATCGCCACGTGTACCGCCACATCACTCCTTCGCGGCAAATGGGTGGTCGCCATGTCATCTCTGGTCCACCTTTCTCTTGCCACGTCACCAAATTCTACAAATCTTCATTGAGTGTTTTTGAGTAGAAAAACCACTTCAAAATGCTCCCAAGACGCTTCGTTTCATCAAAATAGCTTATCGGGACGGTCGGAACCGTTTTACCCGAAAATGCAGATTTTCGACCAACTCTTGATTCCTCCTGAACCAACTTGGTTTTGGCATGACCATATGCTCTAATATGACTCCCTTGAGCTGCCTAGATAAAGATTCTCCTTATTTACATTTCTTCAAAAAGTTGCTTCTTGACGACCTTCGGTTTAGACGTATCGACCATCGCTTCTCGACTATGACCGCCCTCGAATTCTATAAGGTTACTGACGTCTCCGTTTGATCTTCGAAGAGCTCTGGGTGGCTCTGTCGAAACTTCTCTTCATCTTCCCATGTGATCACCATGCGGTTCTGCCTTCCCCAAAACACTTGAATTTGAGGAATCTCCCTATTCTTCAGTTTTCTGATACGCCTTTCTCCAATTCTGATCGGGCCTTCTGGATAGGTGAGGTCTTGTCTCAATTCTGGAATCCTTTCCGGCTCGATCGAATTTGGGTCGCGAACGTGCTTCCGTAACATGGACACATGAAATACAGGATGTAAGTTCATGTCCTCCGGTAGCTCTAACCTGTAGGCTACTTCTCCAACTCTTCCAATGATCCGATATGGACCAATGAAACGAACTGCTAACTTCCTGATTTTGCCAAAACGGTCTTTTCCTTTCTGAGCTGACACTTTGAGATAGACCATATCTCCGACTGCAAACACTACTTCTCGCCTTCCTTGATCAGCATACTTCTTCTGTCGATCCTGAGCCTTCTTCATGTTTGCTCGGATGACTTGCAGTTTCTCCAATGTCTCCTCAATGACTCCTGGTCCGAATAATCTTCTTTCTCCAACTTCCGTCCAACACAGAGGTGTTCGACATGGTCTTCCATACAACGCTTCGTATGGAGACATAGCAATGCTGGCGTGGAAACTATTGTTGTAGGAAAATTCTATCAAAGGTAGATAGTTTTCCCACGTACCTCTCCAGTCAAGAATACACAAACGTAGCATATCCTCTATCGTACGGATCGTCCTCTCCGTCTGTCCGTCCGTCTCTGGATGAAATGCAGTACTGATGTGCAATTCTGTTCCCAATGCTCCTAGCAATGCTCTCCAGAATGCTGCTGTAAACCTTGGATCTCGATCTGAGACGATGTTCCATGGCACTCCATGTAGTCTTACAATCTGATTGATGTAAAGCTCCGCCAACGTCTCTGTCTTGTCCGTGTCTCGAATTGCTAGCAGGTCGCCACCTTTGTCAGTCGATCCATGATCACCCAAATCGCGTTGTTTGATCTTCCTCTTGCTACTGGTAATCCGGTAATCAGATCCATTGATACTGAATCCCACTTCCACTCTGGTATAGGTAAGCTCTGAAGTAACCCTCCTGGTACTTGGTGCTCAGCTTTGATCTGCTGACAAACTTGACACTGCGCTACCCATCTTGCAACTGATTTCTTCATACCAGGCCAATGGTAATATCTCCTCATGTCTCTGTACATCTTGGTGCTTCCCGGATGTTACTCAGAAGTGATTGATGCGCTGTCTTGAGAATTTCCTCCTTGAATCCTCCTTCCTTTGGCACTGTGATCCTTCCGTTGAGTAGCAAAGTTCCGTCTTCTGCCATATGATATCCACTAGCATTCGGCCCTCCTTGCTCTCCTAGCTGCTCCATGATATTCTTCAGATTCTCGTCTTTCTTCTGCGCTTCTCGAATACGTTGAATCAAACTGGATTGATTCACTGCTTGCATTCCCAATGGCTCGCTTGATTCTCCTTCCAATGCTGACAAAGTGACCTTCTTGAATTCGTGATAAAGCCTCCAAATCTCGCTCTGAATCTACTACTGCTCTTCGTCGACTCAAAGCATCTGCTACCACGTTTGCTTTCCCTGGGTGGTACTGAATCTGAACGTCGTAGTCCGCGATGAACTCCATCCACCGTCTTTGTCGCAAATTGAGATCCGCCTGAGTGAACAAGTATTTAAGGCTTTGGTGATCCGTAAATACCTGAACCTTCTCTCCATAAAGATACGAGCGCCATATCTTCAATGCAAAAACAACGGCCGCCATCTCCAAATCGTGTGTAGGGTAGTTCTCCTCATGCTTCTTCAACTGTCTTGGCGTATGCAATAACCTTGCCTTCTTGCATAAGTACACATCCCAATCCTACCCGCGATGCGTCAGTGTAGACATCATATACCTTACCGGGCTCTGGTAAGGTAAGGACTGGTGCTGTAGTCAATGCTTCCTTGATCTTGTTGAATGCTTCTTCCGCACGTTCTTCCCAAACGTATGGGACTTCCTTCCCCGTCAATCGTGTCAATGGTTTCGCGATTGAGGAGAATGCCTTCATGAATTTTCGGTAGTAGCCTGCCAATCCAAGGAAACTCCTGATCTCCGTCGCTGTGGTTGGACGAGGCCATTTCTGAATCACTTCAATCTTCTCTGGATCTACCGAAACTCCTTGCTCGGATACTCTGTGACCTAAGAAACCAATCTCCCGCTTCCAAAATCGACACTTGCTGAACTTGGCGAACAGCTTCCGGTCTCTTAGTCTCTCGAGTACCTTCCTTAAGTGCTCCCTGTGCTCCTCCTCGCTCCGCGAGTAGATAAGTATGTCATCGATGAATACAATCACGAACTTGTCGAGGTAGTCGTGGAACACTACATTCATCAGTCTCATAAATGCTGCTGGCGCGTTGGTTAACCCGAATGGCATTACCACGAACTCGAACTGGCCGTACCGAGTGTTGAATGCCGTCTTTATCACGTCAGTCTCTGCTATCGGAATTTGGTGATATCCCTAGCCAAATCTATCTTCGAGAACCAACTCGCTCCTCTTAGCTGATCCAACAATTCATCAATCCTCGGCAAGGGGTACTTGTCCTTGATCGTGACATTGTTGATCCCTCTATAGTCGATGCACAGCCTCATACTGCCATCTTTCTTCTTCACAAACAAAATCGGAGCTCCCCAAGGTGAAGAACTCGGTCTGATGAAACCTTTATCTAGTAAATCCTCCAACTGCTTCTTGAGTTCTGCTAACTCAGCAGGTGCCATGCGGTAAGGGGTTTTGGCAATGGGTGCAACACTTGGTTCCAAGTTGATGGTGAACGGATTGCTCCGGGGTGGAGGCAACTCTGTCAACGCCCGAAACACATCTTCAAACTCTTGGACCACTGGGATGTCCTCCATCCTCGACTCCTTTCCGCCTCTTCCCCGATATACGTGAGCGATACCAAGTAGACCTCCTCGTCCACTAGTGCGTTCTCTGCTCTCATTGCCGTCACAAGCGTTGCGAGGCGGCAGCGATTCCACAGTATGCCAACACAGCTTGCTGATCATTCTCAAACCACACTCGTCCTCTTGCACAGTCCAGCCAGCCCGATGCTTTGCCAGCCAATCCATTCCTAAAATAACCTCATGCCGCTCCATCGGCATAACAACTAGGTCGGCTAAAAGGGTTTCATGGTTTAACACTATAGGTACACTCAACAACACCCTATTAGCTCTCAAGGTCTGACCTCCAGGGGTTTCCACCAACATATCAACCTCACACTCTACAAAGGTTCCTACAAACCTAGAGGCTACTTCCGGTTTCACAAAACAATGGGTGGCTCCCGAGTCAAACAACACAAAGGCAGGGGTTCCACCAACAAATAACGATCCTAAGATAAAATCAACATAACAGCACTCATCCAGAATGCCAACAACACAGCAAATAATTACACAAAAATTATTTAAACACACAAAGAGAGAGTTAGAACCCAAACAAACCTGTCACAGGACCCCTCGACGGTCCTGGAGCACTAGATGGAGTACTCTCTCCATCCAGAGCATACACTCTCCCTCCAGGTGCAGAATGCGCAGCCGGGTGTTCACTGGTCTGTCGGGTCGGTTGGGTACGCGCAGACGCTCCTCGGCCTTGTCCCGGACGACGGACAGTGCACTCACTGGCGTAGTGACCTTTCTCTCCACAACTGAAACATGTAATCGATGCCTTTCTGTCCGACTTCTCCGAGGTTGAGTCGGGACACTCACGGGCATAGTGTCCTGTACCACCACATCCATAGCACGTCACTTGTGACTTTGGTGTCTTCCCGTGCCGCTTGAACTGGCCCTTCTTTCCCTTCTTATGGTTGGGTTTCAACTTGTCCTCCTTTGGTTGACTAGACTGCGACTTGGGGTTCGACTCCGTCTTAGGCAATGACTCACGTTCTGCCATTACCATTTCCTCCACGTTAACCGCCTTCTCTACCAACTCAAACACACTTTTGAAGTTAACTGCTTGTAGACGACTCCCAATCTCTGGCCTAAGACCTCGCAAAAACTTGCGAACCAACAGTGCTTCGTCTCCATTCCCGTAGTAAATGTATCTGCTGAGCTTAAAAAACTCTGCCTCGTACTCTCTTACACTTCTACTCCCTTGCTCTAATTGAAGAAAAGCTTGCTCCATTCTGTCTCTTGCTTCTGGAGGAAAGTACTTCCTCTGAAACTCCCTTTTGAACGTATCCCAATCCATGTCTTCTGCTCCTTGTCTTCGTGTCAGACTCTCCCACCAGGCCATTGCTTCACCCTCCAAGTAGTACACGGCCACGTCTTTCTTATACTCGACTGGACACCGGGTTGTCTTGAAGTTCTTCTCCACACGCTGTAGCCATGCATCTGCTTTGAAGGTATCTGCTTTCCCTTCAAACTTGTTGGTACCCATGTTCTTCATTGTAAGGACGTACTTTAGAAAATCTGATTGCGGTGCCGCCTTGTTTGCTTCCGGACTTGGAGTGACTTGCTTGGTTAAGACCTTAGACAGGAGGTCATGCACCATTGACAAAGTAGGGTCTACTGGTTTATCTTCATCTACTAGGGCTGGTTCGGCCGCTTCTGCTGATCCAGTATTGTTTCTCCGCGATGTAAATCCTTCAGAGTTTGCACGAGATGAACGAGGTCGCTGTGCTCCAATAAATGGTTCTGATTCCGCATGCTGAGAGTTGGGTGGTGATATCGACAATCTCCAAGCTTCAGGGTTCACATTCTCTTCACTGTGTGCACGCTCCACGCCTTCCATAGAACTTGGTCTACTTTCGCCAGTCCCATCTACCGAATCCGGGGCATCCCAAAAGTTATGGTAGTTCGCGTACCTCGACCCATCTTGACCCGACATTCCGAACGACCCGCTTGCTCCTGAACCTTCACTAGCCATCTGCACGGTTAAAGGGGTTAAACCTAAATTTCCCAAAAGGACCTAACCTGATTGCTAGTCCTAATACCCCTAAGCGGAACGTACCGGTTTCCTAATGTGGCATAAGCGACTCATTTTGACTCAATAAAATATTGAAAACATTGCGGCTTATGCGCATGATCGGAAACCATGCTCTGATACCACCATTTGTAACACCCCCGGACCATCCTAGGCTGGACTAACCTGGAACGGCCCGGGAGGCGCCACAAGTATAGCTCGCCGGACCGGATCGACCAAGAATCGAGAACAAACCCGGACTCCCGACCAACCCGTCCCTGTTCGCTATGTCCTCGGAGCCCACGGCCTAAGGCTTCGCAACCCGTATCGCAGTCTCCGAGTTGTGTCGACCCGGACTAGGTCTTATATCATTCAGCACACAATCACGAATATAAACATTCTTTTATTAATAACAGGTGGAAAGTGTCTTATTACAACAAATATATCAGAGTTTGTGCGCACGGCCTAGCGCCAAAAATAAAAGAAAATAAAAGAAAAGAAAAGTAATTATACATTCCAAAAGAGTCCTTGCTTATGCTTATGCCACTTCAAATCTACACGGCCTTAACGTTCCGCCCCTCTAAGCTTCCCACCTAATGGTTACCTGCATAGTAGGAGAGGGGGTGAGTAATCAAGATTACTCAGTGAGTCCGAACAATAAACAACAACTACCCTCCCCAGCCCATGCTTAAAAACAAGCACACAATACGCATACATTAACAATGCGAAATCAACACACAAACATACAACAATGCGCAAATGCAATGCAACTACTCAATGCAATGCAACAAGTCTCCTCCCCGAGACCTAACAACAAATAATGCAGTCTAGACTCAATCCTGGGCTTCGATCGATCGATACACCACACAACTCAATTCGGATGTCCACACATCCTGGGATCCCAACACACTGGAGGTCTCTAACTCATCCACCCTGAACACTCCAGACCACAAACACAAAAGTCATGTGGCCGGAAACATCATCTTCGGGGATCGGCTCACTTCAATACAACCGAGCATGGCGTCCGCAGCACTTGTCCATGGGCGCCCACTTTCCTTTGACAAGCTGTGGAGAAGTCCATCCCTACCACTGGAGAATCAGGTCCATCCCCGATCTAACCCAGGGTCCAAGTACACTAGTCGCGTTCGTCAACACACACACAAGCATGAGGGCTCCTCCTCTAACAAACATGCACGCATAGCGGACTAAGCACCACTCCGCAAAAACACAAATCCTAGTCTAGATGCTCACAACTCAAATAAGCATGAGGGGCTCAACCTCAAACCTCCATGCAACACAAAACAGCATCTAAACTACATGCACTTATCAACTATAATGCATGCAACTACACACCAGAGAGACACTCTCAACCTCTTGCGGTTCAGCGATATTATATCATCTAGATAATCATGCAACTCACTATGCACCATCAACAAAACAATATCTAGATGACACAATAATACACAAATCACAACACAAATGCATGCTACGCATTCTCCCGGGTCACCTGCACCGATTAACTTTGCCGGGTCTCCACTTGAGACCCTCGGTCTAAGCTCACACCTGCATGCACAAACACACATTACAAGTCTTGGAACCCACCTTGGTTGCTGACTACGAAGACTACCCAAACACCTCGGATCACTCTCCCAAAGCTAATCCAAAGAAACCGAAAAACACTTCTTAACACTTGGTTTCTCTCTAAACTCACCTCTCTCTCTCTAAGGTAAGCTTTCACGGTTTTGGGATGAAGAAAATGAATGGGAGGTCTGGGTATTTATAGGATATGGGGCTGAGGCTGGCTGGACAAGTGGCATTTAAGGGACCAAGATGCTGCCGTTGTCGAGATCACAAGGCGATTGCCGGATGGCGCCGGACCCTTTCGCGGCGCCCGAGCGGAGGGCGAGCCTGCGCCAGCGCCAGGAACGGCGGGGCGACCTGCCGCCGGCGCCCGCAGCGCCCTGCCGCTGGCGTGTGGCGTGGGCGGCCTGCCGCCCGGCGGTACGGCGTGGGCGTCCTGCCATCCGTGCCGTGTCAGCGTCGCGCCGGTGCATGCTGTTGCTTGCCTTCGTTGATCCGTTCATGCCTTCCGTGAGTTCATCGGTGGCGACCCGTTTCTTGGTTTTGATCGTCACTTAGTTTTCTTTCGAGGACTTTCGGTTGACGATTTCGTCGTTGACCGATTTTGACCCCAACAATGCCTGTTACTAAAGCTTCGTATTCGGCATCGTTGTTGGAGGCGTGGAAAACTAGTCGGAACGACTGTTCCAGTATTTCCCCTGTTGGTGGCGTGAGTCTAATCGATCCGGATCCTTGTTTAGACGACGACCCGTCGACGTGAAGGGTCCATAACGAATCGGGTTCTTCGTTGGTGGTGTACCCTGTCGGGAGCTCTACTAGGAAGTCGGCGAGCACTTGCGACTTAGCGCAAGTTTTCGGTTGATACTCAATATTTTACTCGCTTAGCTCGATTGCCCATTTCGCTAGTCTTCCAGATTGACTGGGGCTGTGCAGGATCGTCCGCAATGGGAATGATATGAGCACTATCACCGTGTGAGATTGGAAATATGGTCTTAGTTTTCGTGCCGACATTACGACCGCGAGTGCCAGTTTTTCCATCATAGGTTAGCGTATCTCTGCGTCGAGTAAAGTCTTGCTTACGTAAAAGATTGGCTTTTGCTCGCCACATTCCTCACGATGAGGACGCCGCTCGCAGCCGTGACTGACACTGCGATGTATAGGAACAGCGGTTCCCCTTCCACAAGTTTCGCGAGCACCGGTGGGGTGGCTAAGTAATTCTTTAGCTGTTGGAAAGCCTTTTCGCATTCTTCGGACCACTCGAATTTCTTGTTTCCTTTCAGCATGACATAGAAAGGCAGGCACTTGTCCGTCGATCGCGAGATAAAGCGGTTGAGCGCTGCGACTCTTCCGGTTAATCTTTGCACTTCCCGTTTCATTTTTGGGGATGCCATCTCGATCAATGCAGTGATCTGTTTTGGGTTGGCTTCGAAACCGCGGAAGGTGACAAGATACCCCAGGAATTCTTCGGATGCTACTGCGAACCTACACTTCGCAGGATTAAATTTCATGTTGTGTAGGTTGAGCTTTTCGAAGCATTCTCAGAGGTGAGCGATGTGATCTCGCTCCTCGAGGGATTTTACGAGCATGTCGTCGATGTGCACCTCCATCGTCTTTCCAAATTGTTCGGAGAACATACGGTTGACGAGTCGCTGATAAGTCGCACCAGCGTTCTTAAGACCGAATGGCATTACTTTGTAGCAGTAAAAGCCGCGATCGGTTATAAACGCGGTTTTTCTTGATCGTCGGGATTCATCATGATTTGGTTATAACCAGAAAAAGCGTCCATGAAAGACAAGAGTTTGTTCCCTGCCGTTGCCTCGACTAAGCGATCGATGTGCCGCAGCGGGAAGCTATCTTTTGGACAAGCCTTATTGAGATCAGTGAAGTCGACGCAAACTCGTCACTTGCCATTTTTCTTTTTTTACGACGACTGGGTTAGCAAACTAGTCAGGATACCTAACCTCTGTTATGGAGGCAACCTTGAGGAGTTTTTCAACCTCTTTGTTGACTGCCTCAGCACGTTCTGGTCCCAACTTTCGCCTTTTTTGCTTGATAGGTTTGAAACTTGGGTCGACGTTTAGTTCGTGACATGTGATTTTGATGTTGATCCCAGGCATGTCCTCTGCGGACCATGCGAACGTGTGCAAGTTTTCCTTTAGGCAAGCTACAAGCTCGGCCTTCATGGATTTGCTTAGGTTCGCACCGATTTCAACGCATCTTTCTTAAGTCGTTGAACGTTTTATACAATTTCTCGGAAAGACTATCTTTCTCGTAAAATAAACCGTATAGCCTGAAGGATCGGTGTTCGAGTTAATCGATCTTGTTTTATACAATATCTTCTACGAGAATTCCAATCCTGCTAATTTTTATCGTAAAACATCGAGGATGGTTCCAATCGAGTCGAATCGAAAGATGTTTATTCCGTAGCCATGATCGTATCAAACTCACGAGGATTGATCCAAGCAAGACAAGATGGGATCAGACCGAGCATGATGGGACCGAGACCAGGACGAACCGTCGACGGCCGAGGGCTGCGCCCGGCGGAGCTTGCCGCCCGGCGAGGCTTACGCCCGGCAGAAACCGCCCGGCATGAGCCGGCTTCGTGGCGCTGCCGCCCGGCGAGCTTCCGGCACCAGGCGGCTTCGCGTCGCCGCCGCCCGGCGCGGAGTCTGCCGCCCGTGGGCTTTCCGTCACCGATCTTTCCCCGTTGGCGTTCGATGCGGGAAATCCTTGAGTTTGGAAGGATCTTTAGCCGTAGATTTCGAGATAACCGGTTTGACCCCAACAGTTAGCCCCAGCTCGTAAGATTGGAGGCGATTTTGCGCGAATGATTCGAGTTTTCTGAAAATTGAAATTTTGGCTAAGGATTCTTTTCATGAAACCTCGTCATCATCCCCTTTTCTTATAAATAGCCAGCCTTCCTTCTCATTCTTCACATCTTTTCAACTTCTCTCTTCTTCTCTCTCAAAGAAAATGTCTTCATCCCAAGTTGAAAAGAATGATTCTGATGTTGAGATGGGCGAGGCCAGCCAAGCTCCGTCGGTTCGGCCGTTCAGGATGCTACTCCGTCCCTCATTGATGGGTTTGACTCTTTCAAGGCTAAGCTATCCGGCGCAGTGCTGCGAAAGGCTCAAAGCGGCGAGGACTGAGGCGCCGATGTTTCTTCAGCGGCTCCGACTCCTTTGCTGTTTCTCCGATCTCTTTGCCTGCTCCTTGGCCCCTTTGTTCTTCCAGTTGAAGTCCCATCCGATGCCCTCCTGCCTGCGGAAGGGTTATTGTTCCTGAACAGATTCTTGAGCAGATTCCTGATGTTCAGGTTCATCAATCGGGTTCTTCGACTGCTCGATCGTGATCTCGGGAGAGGATGCAATAGAATCGACACCTCTTCCCCGCGAAGAGGAACTCGTCTTAGGACTGCCAGCGGCTGGTGCGCGCCGTTTCCCATGGGAAGGGCAAGGGCTGGTCGCGGTATCGGAGCAAAAAGGCGAGGTCGCGGCGAGGAGGCGATCTTTGAGCGTTGGTGCGTCATCGTTCCAAGGTTCGATTTTAATCTATCTGCAATTCTTGCATCGCTCTTTTTATGATGATACTTACCTTCTTTTGCGGACAGTTTGTGTGGCTGATTGTGGAATGCTTGGCGAGTGTGGGTGGAAGTCATTCGTCTATCGAAGAGCTGGAGTCGTCGCGAGGCGCTAGGCGTACTAAGGCTGCACTGCAGACCGTCGAGGACACCCATGCTGCCCAGACGTCCCAGCTTGAGGTTCGTATCAGCGATCTTGAGTGTGACCTTGGGAAGACCGCGAGTTAAGCTACTCAAGGTGAAGAAGGAGAAGAGCAAATCCTCGGAAGTCCGCGCCTTCAGCGAAGGTCGGACTCATGAGGACATGAGCGCCCGTAGATCCTCGGAGGTTGCCGATGCCAGCGACGACTTCTTTGGTCGTCGGCGAGGATGGGCACCCTGTTTGAGTCCTTGATAGCCATCCACAAGAGGGACTTGGTTTTAGCAGGGATCGAGGGGAGTCTGAGTGAGCTCGAGTTGCTTCGAGTGAGGCCCGTCTTTGGACTTGGAGGAAGCCAGACTATTGTCTGTAAAGGAGTGGGCGACCACCAAGGAGATTCGATTCAATCCTTGCGGCCTGCAGGCGAATGCACCTTAGCGACCTCGAAGACTCAGAAGATCAGGCGCGCGGAGAGGATTGCGAGGCTGGCCGGACGGCGGGTAGTGGTGGTGCGACCGAGGCGGCGGCGGGGCTATCCTATCGCGGGTGAGTTTGAGGATGAAGGTGGCGCTCAGGGGCGTCTAGGTTTATCAATCCCGGGGATTTCGTTTTATATGTGTTTGACGTTAAGAGGCCATGATGTATTACGGGACTGACCGTTGGTTGAATCCCTGCCCTTTTGGGGTTTTGTTTGAACTTTGCGGTCTCAATTAATGAAGCGTTTTTGATTATTTATAAACTTCAGTTTTTGAAGTATGAGAAAGAGGGTGTGAGTTGTCGTCTTATTCCTAGTTCCCTGATGATCACCGTACCTATTGTTTGCATAAAGCGAGATTTTCAGCGGTTTACGATTCTGAGAAAAGTTAAGTGAAACAAATAGGCTTAAGTGAAGAGACAAATTTTGCATCTGGTATACTATACTATGTCTGTGAGATGTCAAGATCCAGCGTGGCTGGGTTTAGGGCAAGACCTAGGTTTACTCTCGGACTGAGGCTTTGCGATGACAAATCGGCTTCGTTTTGCCTGTTTGCGATTTTAACCTTTCGTCCGTTTAAAATCCGGGAATTGTTGTTATATGATTTGTCTTGGCGTGAGTCGAGCTACTTCCTTCTGAAGAGCTAAACCAAAATTTGGATTTCTTGTATAGCTATGTGTTTATCCTTGTTGGATGTAAGAGAGCCTACCCTTGAAGGCGGCTATTTGTCTGTTTAGGACGTTAGAGTTCGTTTGTTGTGATCAGCAACAACGAAATGATATCGTTTTGAGGTGTGTTTGTATGTTTTGAGTTCTAGAGACGAATATTTCGTCTGCAATGTTTTGCGGAAAAGAATGTCCTTCAGGCGTTAGCGACGTCTCGCAGTGCTGAAGGTTGATTTTTCCTTATGCGCATTTCGTGGTTGAAGCGCGCTTGGGCTTGGGGATGTTTTTGCGAATGTTAGCAGCCAGAAACTGTTGTTTCCGTTTTGGGCGCGGGACCAAGGGGTCGCGTAAATTTGACCAGGGAACGTCTACATTCACTTTGCTTCGTAAAGTGTTGGTCCTCCGGGATTTGTTTTTTGGATGTGATAATCGCTTAGTGGATACTAGATCCGTTGTTGTTGCCGTTCAGTAATTGGCAAAATGCGTTTTCTAGAAAGAGTTTCAAAAGTTTCAGAATTTTTGAAATTCATGGGATATCTGGTATCGCACTCCCCTTTTGTCGGGGGATAGCTGAAACCGCCGGTTAGCGAGTTGCCTACGTACCCTCTTCGGGGATCAAGCCATCTCGTAGTTCTTTGTATCACGTCATTGTTAGTGATAGTATTTTTTAAGATGCATCGCGTTCCAAGTTCTTGGAATTTTTACGTCTTGCATGTTCGCGATTTGGTACGAACCTGGTCGGACTACTTTTATGACTTTGTATTGTCCTTCCCAGTTTGCTCCCGGTTTTCCTGCGTTTGTTCGGCGGTATTTTGGAAGACTTTGCGTAATACTAAATCGCCTTCTCTGAACCTGCGATGGCGTGCGTGAGTTGTAGTACCTTGCGGCGGCGTGCTGGTAATTTTGGATTGAATGAGCCCTGGTGGCGTTCATTGATAAGATCGAGATTGTCCAGCATCATGGCGTCGTTTAAATCTTCTCGTGGGGAGGAATCTTCTCGTGCTCGGAGAATTCTATTTCAGCGGGGATCATGCATTCCGTTCGTAGCGAGGCGAATGGGGTTTCACGTAGCCCGTCTTGGGGTTGTCGATCGACCAAAGAACTCCTTGAGCTCCTCGCCCATCGCCCTTTTGGCGTCTAGGCGTTTTAGTCCGTCAGGGCGGTCTTGTTGATGGTTTCTGCCTGTCATTGCATTGCGGATACCTGGGAGTTGACTTTGTAAGTCGTATTTTCCAGTTTTCGCAGAATGCTTGAATCGGCGAGATAAATTGAGATCCATTAACATTACGATTTATGCACGGACCCCATGTCTAGTTATGATATGTTTCCAGGCGAAGTTCTCGACTTGTGTGCCTTTGATACTTGCGTAGGACTCTGCTTCTACCCATTTGGAAAAAATTCGTGAGGACTAGGAGGAAGCGTTTTGTTTTGATGGATGCATAGGTCCGACAATGTCCATGGACCATCGCATGAAAGGATAGGGGGCGAGATTGAGGAGAGGATTTCAGCGGGTTGATGGATTGTTGGAGCATGCCTTTGGCATTTCGCAGCCTTTATCATGGTTGGCCTATAATAACCGTGGCGTTTGATTTTGGTTGAGATCTATAATAACCGTGGCGTTTGATTTTGACTGAGATCTTCCGAGAATGATTTCCATGATCGAGAATGGACCTCTTCCATGATTCTTCTTGCCCTTTCTCCTACTTGCATGTCATGAGAGGACGAACAGCGCCATATAAATTTCTCCCTCTATCGTGACATACCGTGCAGCTTGGTTTTACTTTGGGCGCCCATTTTGGCGGTAAGGTTCCATTCACGATATAGGTTGGATTGGTTCCAACCAAGGGCTGTCGCAGCCATACCGGTTTAGTCGGATCCGCTTCCGGTTGATCCTCGACTTCCTCCGCATCTTCAGTCTCTCCTCGGTTTAGATTGACAACCACTGGTGGTCTGATGCTTTCGGATGTTCGACGAATTGACCGGGATTATCCTTTGAGCCCTGGATCTGAGCTTGGCGAGGGCAGCCAAAGCGTCGGCCTGGGCGTTTTCGGCGAGGAATTCTGGTCAGGAGAACTGGTGAAACTACTGAGCCAGTTCTTGGGCGAGTTTAGATATCGTCCATCCTTCGTCCCTTGCTTCATATTCTCCGCTGTATTGGTTGGCGACTAGCGAGAATCGCGGTAAGCGTGAATATGGATTTTTAATCCATGGGCTAGCCGCAAGCCTGCGGCGAGTGCCGTATTCTGCCTCATTGTTTGAAGCATGAAAATCAATCGGAATGACTGTTCTAGGATTTCCCCATTAGGAGAGGTGAGTCGAATTCGATTCGGATCCTTGTTTGGGCGAAGATCCGTCGGCGTGGAGGACCCAAGTTGAGTTTGGTTCCTCGTTAGTCATGTCTCTAGTGGGTAATTCTACCAAGAAATCCGCAAGTACTTGGGGCTTTGCACATGTCCTTGGGCGATATTGGACGTCGTATTCACTTAGTTCGATTGCCCATTTTGCGAGCCTACGGATTAGCTCGGACTGTGCAGGATTATCCGCGAGTGGAGCGTGGTGAGAACCACTATAATATGAGACTGGAAATATGGCCTTAGTTTCCTTGCGAGGTTATGGCGAATGCTAATTTTCCATTAGCGGGTATCGAGTTTCGCATCCAGCAGCGTCTTGCTACGTAAAAGATTGGCTTTTGTTAGCGCGTTCTTCTGTATCGGGGCGCCACTGACTGCTGTTGCGGAAACTGCGATATAGAGGAAAAGAGGTTCACCTTCCACGGTTTTGCGAGAACTGGTGGAGTGGCCAGGTAATGTTTCAACTGTTGGAAAGCCTTTTCACATTGCTCGGACCATTCAAACTTCTTGTTTCCTTTAGCGTTTCTTAAAACGGTAGGCACTTATCCGTGGCGAGATGAAGCGGTTCAAAGCGACTCTTCGGTTAACCTTTGGACTTCTCGCTTGGTTCTCGGGAGGCCATCTCTATCAGTCGTTGATTTGTTTAGGGTTGGCCTCGATTCAGCGATACGTTCACGAGGTATCGAGGAATTCTCCGATGCCACTGCGAATCTGCATTTCGCGGGTTGAGTTTCATGTTATGCTGGTTGAGTCGTGCAAAACATTCCTCTAGGTGGGTTACATGATCGTGTTAGTCAAGAGATTTTACAAGCATATCATCGATGTATACTTCCATAGTTTTTCGAGTTGCTCGGCAAACATTTTGTTGACGAGTCGCTGATCGTTGCACCAGCGTTTTAAGACCGAAGGCATTACCTTGTAGCAATCGTTCAGCGGTCTGTGATGAATGCAGTTTTTTGCGGTCGTCGGGATTCATTATGATCTGATTGTATCCGGAAAAGCGTCCATGAATGATAGAATCTTGTTTCCGCGGTTGCCGACCAGTCGGTCGATGTGTAGGGCGGGAGGCAGTCCTTCGGACAGGCTTTATTCAGATCCGTGAAATCGAAACAGACTTCGCCACTTGCCGTTCTTCTTTTTACCACGACAGGGTTGGCAAGCCAGTCTGGATACCTAACTTATGTTATCGACCCTACTTTGAGGAGTCTTTCGACTTCCTCGTTGACTGCGTGGCGCTCAGGTCCCAGCTTCGTCTCTTTTGTTTTACGGGTTTGTGAGTGGTCGATGTTAAGTTAAGTGACATGTTACGCTAATGTCGATTCGGCATATCCTCCGCAGCCCGCGAGCGTACTGAGGTTCTTTTGAGGCATGCGATGAGCTCTGCTTTATTGGTTCGCGGAGGTTAGCTCCGATTTGACGCACCATTCGGGAAGGAATCGTCGAGGCAGATTGAGATCACCGGTTCGCAGGTTGGTTCAGCCCTTCCAGGGCCTCAGCTCTTTAGGACAGCCAGAAGGTTTCTGGCGAGTCGTGAATCGTTTGCTTTTCGAGAGGTCTCGATTTGAATTTTCGTTTTAGTTGATGCGAGGCAGATCTGTGACTACCATGTTTCGTTCGACCCGAAGCGTCGGGAACCTGAGGCATAGGTGGAATGATGATGGGATCGCTCTCATGGAATTTAGCCAGGAGTTCCAACTATCGTGTTGTAGGATGTTGGACCATCGATCACCGAATTCCGTGTTTTGGCGGCGCTCCGACTCTGACTAAGAGGTTTGTCGAACCGAGGGTCATAACTTTCCCGAGTCGAATACTGGGCTGGGGTCATCTGTAAGGATGCTTAGATCGGCGCCATCCTCTCGAGGTGCTTTTATAGATAATATTAGCCGAGCATTGGTGTCGACTAATACCCTTGCTACGTCAATATCCTGGATCGTGAGTTCTATTACGAGGAGATTGTTGTGAGGTTTGGCCATGCTGGCGTTGCTCGATCCTCGAAGGATCACGATGTTGCGGGCTGAAGTAGCCATACTGAACCGATTGATTGGTGGTTTCGAGTTAGATAATCCGTCCCCTCCTTCTAAGCTGTGGGAACCGAAATTCACACCGTCGATTTTAATAAATAAGATTGCGGAGGAAAGCCAAGTAAACCCGACTTTCCTTGAAGGTCCGGATTCTCTGCGTTGCCACATGAAATCGAGAAAGTTAACAGATGACAAAAATAAGAATTGTAATATTTGCCCGAAGGCGTTTTATTAGATGAAAGATCGAATACAAGGATTAGCGAAGACAGAGATTTGCGATTAAAGAAAAGATAGAGTCGCAGGCAGCTAAACGTCCTAAGCCTTGCTCCGCTAGTCTAACCACCTAAACCTTAATTCTTCTAAGCTAGCAAAATGCTCTAAGTCTGATTTTCGGATCCCCTTCTCCTCTGCTCTTGCTCTCCTTATATACCCACTCCTAGGTCGGTTTGCCTTAGGATGGCGGACCTGCCTTTGGGCCCAAGTTTATCTCTTGAGGAAATATTCCATTTTGTCGATCTTATTAATAATCCTCGAGTTTTCCCTGTTTTGGTGACTTGATGTTTATCCGACGTTCAGGAAATTGGATAAACCGTCATAGTCTGATTGGGCCTGAATTCTTAAAATCGTGAGTAAGTCCGTGGACTTGTCTTAATTCGTTGAACGTTTTATACGATTTCTCGGAAAGACTATCTTTCTCGTAAAATAAACCGTATAGCCTGAAGGATCGATGTTCGAGTTAATCAATCTTGTTTTATCGATATCTTCTACGAAATCCAATCCTGCTAATTTTTGTCGTAAAACATCGAGGATGGTTCCAATCGAGTCGAATCGAAAGATGTTTATTCCGTAGCCGTGATCGTATCAAACTCACGAGGATTGATCCAAGCAAGCCAAGATGGGATCATACCGAGCATGATGGGACCGAGACCAGGACGAAGACCGTCGACCGGCACCAGGGGGCTTGCCGCCGGCGTCAGGCCGGCTTGCAACCGCCCGGCTGGCTGGCTGACGCTGGCATGGGGGCTTGCTTCGCGCCAGGCCAGCTTGCGTCTCGCCTGCCGCCGGCGCCAGGGGTTCTCTGCCGCCCGTGGGCTTTCCGTCGCCCGATCTTTCCCCCGTTGGCCGTTCGTGCGGGAAATCCTTTAGTCTGGAAGGATCTTTAGCCGTAGATTTCGAGATAACCGTTTTTGACCCCAACAGGTCTTACCCTAAACCCAGCACACTGGTGTCTAACATCTCTAGGCATAGTATCAAACACCCTGATACGAGATCCCAAAATTTGTCTCTTGGTTATTATTCGCGCATCTCCAGAATTCCCACAAGCTTGCATGTCGCGGAAAACTCTCGAAACAGGTCACGAATATAACAGTTCACCCATAGTTAGATTACGAGATGACAACTCGTACTCTTCCCTCTACATTCACACGAATACAAACATGCTCATAAAATGCAAAACACAATTCATTTAAAAAGTCGCAAAGCGGCTGGGATTCGAAGACACACGCTGTCAGTGCCGAAAACATAAATACGGCCACAATTGGCCGAAACAAATAGCCTACAAGGCTAGTCTCGAGGCTGACAAAATTCAAACATAAAATGCCATCGGCAGCAATATGCCCGATAATCTCTACGTAACACACAACTAGACCGTAAAGGTCTCGCCGGAAAACAGGTCGAAAGAATCTTAACTCCATGACGAACTACGAAAGGCTTGATCCCTCCATCAAGGGTACGTAGGCAGCCGTCATAAGGCGCAGCCCCAATCTTATCGCATACAGTTCTTAGGAGGGCAAAAGACCACTTACGACCGACCTTTTCAACCATTAATTCCGCCTAACTTGCATAACTTGCAAAGCCGCGCGCTAAAACCTCACGCTAGAAGCTCATGGTTCCAACGAGCTGGGGGCTAACTGTTGGGGTCAAAATTGGTCACGACAAAATCAATGCCTCAAAATCCTCGGAAAATGTCCTCTTTAAAAAAAAGAGATAAAAAGAGCGCAAGAAACCTAAATCGAGTTTCAAATCAATTCCGAAAATGAATTAAAAAATAAGACCTCGAGAAAGGTTACTTTAAGCCTCGGAAAACAAAACGAATATGAAGGTTCAACTGTCCGAACACACTGATAGGCTCACTGGACGAGCGAATCAGGCCACGCAAGCCAGCCAACTCGCCATTTTGGCAAGTAGGACAAGCCTCAATTCGCCAAAATGGCGAGTTCGACACAGCAAGACAGCCAACCCGCCATTTTGGCGAGTTGGACCGAGAAGCATAGCCAACACGCCAAAATGGCAATTTGAACCAAGAAACATGGCCAACTCGCCAAAATGGTGAGTTGGACCAAGAATGATGGTTTTCGTGCAGAACTGCTTATACACGTCAGATGTTTAGATATGGATGGAGACTTTCCCATGTGCGATTGAGCTGCTCTTTTGACACAAGATGGACCTTTGAGTAAGCTTTCCATTCCACCATTTTGGAGACAACCCAACGGTTACATCAGAAGTTATGTCCGTTTTACTGAAGAATGGTCGGTCTGCCTCGTGAGAAGAAGCTTTTGAGAAGACCAAACAATGGCCTGCTCGCCCTTTTGGCGAGTTTGACCAGTCCAAATCGCCAAAATTGCGAGTTGGATCCTCCGAAGCCATCCAACTCGCCAAAATGGCGAGTTGGATCAAGCACCCCGTCCAATTCGCCCGTTTGGCGAGTTGGACCAAATCTTGTGCCTTCCTTTGAACCTCGACGGGTCGGTCCCTCGTTTCGTCTCGATCGGAGTTACCATTGGAGTCTTACGATTAGAACCGCGAAGATTCGTATTCCCAAAAGGAGTCTATGGTTATCATGTAAACAACGACGGTTCACTTAACACCACAATCGTCAAAACTATACGAGAAGTATGGGCTTCCTCGTCGAATCGACATCGCATCAAGAAGCGCTCTTTCGAAGAGATCGTAAAAACGTTTAAGTCAGGAAACGGCCCGATGAGGCTTAGGACACGGCCCAAAACCCACTTATGATTTCATTCGAAATCAAGCCCGCCAATGCTATGACGGTCTATCTTACTTGTAGAAGGAGGAAAATCTCGCGAAGTCGAAATATAAATGTCAAGTTTCCACGATAATGATGAAGATCGAGAAAAAAAAGAAATATTTTCGTAAGCCGATAAACTCGACCTAGGGGAAAAAGACGAAGCGGGAAACCGACCTAGGGGAAAAAGACGAAGCGGGAAACCGACCTATAGGGCATATATAAGGGAAGCTAAATCTAAAGACAAGAGAGGACTTTTTTAGACTCTAGAACTCTGCACTTAGAAATCCTAGGCGTTATTCTCAACATGCCTGTTTCTATGACTTGCACTCATACTAGACGAACTCGCCCAGGCAGTTCGATCTCTTGTCCAATTCTTCCTAACTGAACTACATTTGGCTTGATCCTCGAAAGGGGTACGTAGGCAGCCTTTCATAAGGTCCAGTCCGAAATATTTAAAACCCTTTATGTATCTTTTTCGTCTTTGTTATCGAACTGCGTCTCAACTAGGTCTAGGGTTACAGATGGCTTGAACTGGCCGAAAGGTATTGCGGCCATAGTTTCCATAACCTTTTGTAATAATCGCAATGTTCTTACTTGGATTCGAAATAAGATCTACTTTTTCTATAAGTTTGTTTTGTTATCTCTTCGTATTCTTGCATCTGTTTGATCACTTGTCGTTGGCTCTCACAGAGAATCTGGGACCTCAGGGAAGTTAGGGTTTCTTGACTTTCTTTAATTTACGGAAATCGATGGTGTGAATTTCGATTCCCACATAGATAATTTAAAAAAACGAAAATTGATTTATTATTGCTAAGTTGAATTCTCATATACCATATAACTTTAGCTTCTATATAACTGTAATCCTGATTACTTGAATAGAAATCGTAGGTCTAGCGCTTTCTTAATATTGACTTAAACCTCAATCAATCAAACAACTGCCTTGTTCACCTCTGCTATTTTATTTACAATAATAATTGAACCTAGCTTAATCACTGCTGATTAGGATCTATTGTGTTCCCTAGCTCTCTGTGGATTCGATCCCTAAGTACTAAAATTGAACCTCGTATTTGAGAGAGTAATTCACTCATTAGGATAATTTGAGTGACAATAATTATCTAAAGTAATATAAAATATTTAAATCCAGAAGAAAATCAAAGCCAATAGTAAAAAGGAAGCTCACTGCATCATGTCACCTGGGTAGAGAAACATTTGCCCTCGAATCTTTGTTTTCACAGCTGAAAATGTTAGGATAGAGGTGTTTGACATTGAAGACATCAGAGCACCGAATGTCATCCAGAAATAAAAGCTTGTACGCATTGGCATTCACTTTTTAAGTACTTCCAATGGTCCAATTTTTCTTGCCTTTAACATGTTATAAGCGTCAGGAGCAGGTCGTTTTTTTGTTAAAACCGCCCATACACGATCTCCAGCCTTGAATTGTAAGTCACGACGATGGCGATCAGCTGCAGCCTTGTCCTTTGCTGACGAGACTTGAAAGTTATCGTGGACCTATCCATGAATGTGAGCAAGAGACACAACGAAGTTAATGGCTTGAGAATTGTCTCTCGGTAAATCCGGAGCGATGCCCAGATTAAGCAGGCCATAGGCACATTGCCATAAACAACACGAAGAGGGCAATACCCGGTACTTCGATTGAAATCATGACTATGGAAAAAGTATGCCATACATAACACTGCATCCCATATTATCTCCAACCAAGCATCAAAACATATCAGCTAGAGATTATTGGCGACCTCGATGTGACAATCAGATTGTGGGTGTTACACAGTGTTCATGTCAAGACTTGCACGAAACAACTTCCACAAGGACCGCCAAAAAAGACTAAAAACAAGAATCTTGATCAGAAACAATGGAAAGAGGAAGTCTATGAAGCCAATAGATCCCTAGGAAGAATAATTGCACTACTTGCGAGGCTTCCATCATTTTCTTGCATGCCACAAAATGGACCATTTTAGAAGTCGATCCACAATGACAAATAAAAAAATCATTCCCACGTTGAGTACGAGTAAGACCAAGCACAAATCCATGCTTATGTTTTTCCATGGCTGCATCAGAATTAGTAGAGGCATGTAGAGACCACTGTTGGACGCATGACCCTTACTTATGACAGATGAGGCATTATTGAATAAAACGAAGAACATCACGAAGCAAGCTCGGCCAAAAATAGGACGATGCAACTAGATGAAGCATCCGATCTCTCCCAACGTGTCCTTCACTGTGAAGCTATTTAATGAGCTTTAAGAAAAGACTACACTCCAGTACACACATCATGTTATTGCGGAAGAGAAACCCGCCACCAGGATATACTTCGAGTCTCTTCCGTCCTGCAACCCTTGCCAAATAAGACTAACTCTTTTTGCAGTGTGGAACTTCTTTAGTCAGATGATCGCAAGGTTTATTGGAGGGCTAGGGCCTCAACTCCAAAATGCCTTACAACAATTGAATCCGTCATCGGTCTCCGAATCTCACCAATGCGTGTGAGCAATGGAAGTTCAACTCCGTTCTTCTTGGGCGTCAGGGTCCTCTCGACCCCATGATCAACAGTTTTCTTTTAATCTCCAAGACAAATCCAACTATAGAGAATTAAGGTTCTCATAAAAAACACAGCTAAACCAGGAACCGCAACAGATTCAATGCATTGTCTCATGATACACTAAAATTGAACCTTTACTACTGTCAATTTAACATTGGTTGTTGTAATACTTTAGATTCAATCCAGAGGACTAGTTTACACTCTATTCTTATGAGCTTTTAACTTAGCTAAAACAGATGGGGTTTTAACTGGTTTGGTAACGTGCAAAACAAGTAAAGTATTGTAATGTAAATTCAGAATTAAAGAGGCTGATCTAGGGTTATGAATCGAGTGAGTACAACCGCAAACCAAACAACTATTCGGGTTTGATTCAGAACAAGCCTAGAACTCAGAACTCGAGGTTAGACCAACACACTGTCGTGTAACTGATCCTTTCACCGATCAGTCTCAGCGCATAACATATCGCTTGGTCTAAGATCTGATAGTGAACCTTAGCCTTCAATTTTGATCCGTTCGCGATGCACCCTAACACCTACTTTCGAGTGGCTAGGGATGTAATGCTCAAACATGCAAGATCTTGCAACCTATGTCACTTTTGATGCATAAGTTAAACTTAAATCATAGAGAGAGAGAGAGAGAGAGAGAGAGAGAGAGAGAGAGAGAAGCATAAAGTCTCCCAATGAGTTCTTGTGTAAAAACTAACGTAAGTCAGAAAAGATAGATATGGGCGCTTTTTATGTGGAGGTGCCGACGATTTAGACGAGAAGATGTGGTGATTAGGGTAAATATTCAAAAGATCTTGAAATTTTCCATAAATATCGGGAGCACGCCAGACTGCAAATTGTGGGATCAATCGTCAAACTGCTCCGCCTGATTGCTTTGCGGGAAATCGCTCCAATTATGGCATCTTTCTTCATGCACCTTCTTTCAACTCTACAACCTACTCCAGACCTGAAATGAATCAAATAGGACTAGACTGACTCAATAAAGTATTGAAAACTAGTGAGAAAACATATATACAATGGTGCCAAAACACCATATATCATCTCACCCAGCGAGAAATAATGTTCTGCTATGTTTTTTGTGATGAAAGGGGACATATTCAGATGGCTTGCCCAAACCAAAGACATCGAGGGTTGGTGATCCAAGACGCTAACAACATTGGTCTGTTGTATGACGAATACAAGTCAGACCATGAGGATACCGACAATCTCATCCAAGGCAATACCAGTGTGAGTCTGGTCATTCGACGTAGCTGTCTCCAACCACGAGCATCACAAGAGTCTTGGCTTGCTCTAACCTATTTCGTACTATTTGCACGGTTCAAGGAAAGATTTTCAAGCTTATCAATTGTTATGGCAGCTGTTCAAACGTTGTTTCACAAGAAGCAGTCTACAAGCTTGGGTTCAAAACTTTACCACACCAGACACCGTATAAGCTTGCTTGGTTGAACAACGATACTGACCTGTTTGTACAATCATTAGTAACATTCTCGATCGGATCTTACAAAGATGGGTATTATGTGACATTGCACCAATGGATGAATATCAAATTTTACTTTGTAGATGATATGCTCAAACTACCCCAGGAGCACTCTCCCAAATAAAAATCTATTGTATAATTTAGAGATTCGAATCCACGTGGAGCATGTATCACACAATAGACTATCAGCTGTAAGTAAAACTAGAACATAAATAGAAAGACGCAAAGCAAATAGAACAAATATATCAGTTTGTAGACATATAGGAAAAACGTTAGATCTAGGGAAATCAAACAGGCAATCAAAACTCAGATCAATAGTTGCTAAGGGTTTATCAAGTTCAATCCTAGAACTCAAATTCAATTATCTGTCGTCCAACTCTCTTTGCGACGAACTATCTAAGTCTGATCCCGAAGGCTAATTCTTGATGCGTGACCAGTTTCTCTAGACAAGTATTAAGAATCAATTTGATATATTCACTAAATTATTTTGGCCAACTCTCGCTGCGTCTAACAACCAAGCTCAATAGGATTCAAATAAGGATATCAATCACACTCTTTTTTTATTCCAATTATCCTAAGATTAAGTTCTAGTGAATAATCATAAGAACAAGCAATAAGAACAAACATGATGAAGGAGAAAATGGGTTACCCTAGCAGATCTATCAATCACAAGTTCATCAAAATCTTAGAAATTCCTATATCTAACAAGTACTCAGACATGATAGAAGAAACAAAAATCATAATTTGAAATAATACATAGAGATTAAAGGTAAGAAATATTGGAGTTTCAATCAATCTCTGAAGGATATGATATTCTCTCCATAAATTTTTCTAAGAATAAATAAAGCTTAGCCTAAAGAGTGGCTGCAAAAAATATATAAATAGGTTTAACACGTCCATGGCTTCGTCATTATTTATTACTTGTGGATTAGTTCACTTTGACCTTGTCGAACGTCAGCCATAAGTGGTAATTATAAAGGCATTGACTAAGGGTTATGTGAAATTTGTAAGGAACAGGGATGTAACAAGATGAAATTTGTCTCTCCCATATAACGAGAGATAAATATCTTTGGGCCTATCAAAGATTTAATACTGAAAAATGCATGGTCGTTCTCAAACGAGGTGAATGTTGATCATTTATTTAATCAGTATAAATCAGAGTTTGATCAATGTGATCTAGCTTAATAAGGATGACAATAGTTTTTATCTTATTCTGAGATCGAGATATAAAGACAAATGGATTACGAGAATAGATGTTTCTAGTACAAGTGGGAAATTGCTAGGAATGTGCTAAAATCATTTTTACTTATTCTTGTTATAGTCGTAACGTCGAGATTCAACAATCATATAATATTAGGTGGTTATAATGTTATGTTAGAAATCGTTTATAATCTATGGATTGAGAAGCCATTACTATTATCGTATAATTCTATATGGTCACACACATAAGCAAAATAGATCAAACTATTACTAAGTTTAATTTGGATTAAACTATTATTAGAGTTTTGATATCTTCTTTCTATTAGATAAATAGGAATAATAAATATATGTATTGTGTACTGGACCTATATTTAAATTGGATTTGGATCATAAAGCCCATTACGTTAACGTAATGGCTACATGATATGATTAGGTTAAGTCGACACATATATACATGTTTATTATTATGTCAAAAGCCATCTTTTGGCTGCGTAAGTCAAAACCCAAAGAACACAAAATTAGTTTGTCATCAACATTTAAGACTTGATCTTAACGGCACTAGTATCTCGTTCTGATCCAGTTTGTGTGAGTGAATACTGGTAGATGCACGATGTTTAGAGTGCTAGAAATCTTGACTTGGTTTATTTGTCTTTCCGCTATAAAATAATCATGTATATTTGAAACTCTAAGATCTAGATTTGTTTCAATATCCAACACCCATGGTAACTGGGAATCATGATGAAACTGGTAACAATGATTTCAAAGTTGATGATCATGAAACGGAAGAGGAAAACACAACCGATGATCACACTCATTGCAACACCGATAATGAGTTTGTCATAGTCAAAGAAGTTCAACCACTAAGAAGAGCATCTCGTCAAGAAAGTAAACCACATTACTTTGATGACTATATCCTTCGAGCCTCTATTGAATGTAAAATACTTCTGCTTCAATAAACAATGAGCCAATGTGTTATAAAGAGGCAAATGATTTGGAAGAATGGAGAAACACATGCAATGCAGAGACCGTTTCAAAAAAAAACAAGACATGTGTTCTACTTGATAAACGAAGTGAAATAAAGGTTATTGGTCTCGTGTGGATTTTTAAAATCAAGAATAATGCAGATGGTACTATGAACAAATACAAGTCGTGGGTTGTGGGTAAGGAATATGTACAAGATTCTGACATAGATTTTGATGAAGTTTTTCCAGCAGTTGCTCGAAACGAAACCATTCGCTTGTTGAGTACATTGGTGGAGTCACATGGATGGAAAATTAATCACTTGGATATGAAGACAGAATTCTAACACGGAGAACTAAAAGAAGCTGTTCATGTTGAACAACCCAAAGACTTTGAGGTAAAAGGTGAACACAAGGTGTATAAGCTTTCAAAAGTCTTGTACAGTTTCAGACACGCTCCACAAGCTTGGAACATAAAGTTGGAAGAAATATTGAAGAGGATGAATTTTGAAAGGTGCAAAAGAATCTTGGGTGTATCGTAAAAAAATAAGGAAGGCCTCTTCTCATTGTGGACATTTATGTAGATGTCTTGTTCATAACAGGCAACACTCAAGGCCATAAGTGATTTCAAGTCGGGGATGTCATCAAGTTTGAGATGTCAGATCCTGGAAGATTCGAAGGTTATACACGAAGGATTCTAAGAGAACCTTGTTTGGAAACTTGCAATCCTACACAAGTACCCAGGGAGTTTGGACTGAAAGTCTCAAAGGCACAAGAAGAAACGGAGATAGATCCTATGAGTTATAGAAGGAACATCGGTGCTTAAGATATTTATTACACACACGCCCTAACTTAGCTTTCTCTGTTGAAGTAACTAGCAGGTACATGCAAAGTCTTCAAAGATCACATGGTGAAATAAATAAACAAATACTATGATATCTTAAGGGAATAGTTGCTTTGACTTGAAGTTTGATCGCAAGAGTTCAGCGAAGATCATTGGGTATAGTGATAGTAGTCACAATATTGACCAAGATGATGGAATACAAATCATATGTTCTACTTCAAATCCTCACCAATTACTTCGTGTTCACAAAAAAGGCACAGTTTCTCTCTCATCACGTGAAGCTGAGTTCACAGAAGCAGTTAGACAAGCCATATGTCCTTCAAGATCTTTTAAGTGATATCACAGGCTAGAAGACCGTGCAAATCCTCATCTAGATCGACAACAAGTCCGCAATAACACTACAAAAAACATGTGTTTCATGGTAAAATCAAACACATACATAAGCACTACCATTTTATATGTGAGTGCATTCAAAGGGAGCTTGTCGATGAGAAACACGCAACAGGAGTTAGAACAAAATGCGGATATCTTGACTAAAGCTCTGGTGTGGATTATGTTAAATGAGATGAGAAGCTTGATATGAGTTCAAGATATGTCTAAGATTAAGTCGAAACTTACAAAGGAAAATGTTAGATAAAGCTTTGAAAGATACCAGCACAAGATATCTCTAACAAGTTGGTTTAGTAGAAGATAAACTTAATGTAATACTAATAGTATTAAGAATTATCTATAACTATAGGAAAAGGGAAAAAAAAAAAAGCAAAGTTGTGATAGTACTATGTATATATCATTGTTAAGTTGTAACAAATAAATATATAATTTAAGAATTTAATTTTGAGAAATTTTTAAATATTAGTAAGAGAGTTATTCTTGTATACCCTAAAAACGTGCGAAACTTTTTTCTATTAGTATCATCTAACTTTCATTTTATCTGATCAAACCACATACGAGTAGCATTATATATAGTAAATAGATTAAAAAATTATATTCTTTTCACATGAAATTCCATATTGTTTAAGGCTTATTAATCAACCATCAACCATACAAATATATTTAAAGCTTAAGGATTGTGTAGATTTAAGACCTTGTTGCACACTAGATACATCTGCTGTAGAATTTTCTTCACACCAAACTATTGATAATGTGTGATATTTCCTTCTTGTAAAGTTTCATAGCAGATGGTTAGACACAAGCTAGCTAAGCAGAAACTTCAGTTTTGATCTTGTTTCTTCTGGGTTTCCGTTCTCATATCATCGCCACTGTCTTCCGTACTTCAACTCTTTCTCTGTTTCAAATTTTGAAAACCATCTTCTCTTCGTTTCTCCTTCATGGAGCCAACATTCTGCTTTGTTCGTCCCAAAATTATCATACTCCTCTTTCCTGCACTATCATCAACCTCATCATCACAAAATTTCCATGTCTTTTGTTGTACTTTGCTTGCAATTTCATCCTACTCTTCACTCATTTTCTTTGCTTTTACTGTAAGCAAGCTGTTGACATGCCCTTGAGTCATCACTATCCATCACCTGAAATTTTCTTCTTTCCAAGTGACTCAGAAGCATTTCCCCCATCACTACACTTCTTCCTATTGAGATGAACCCAAGAAGTGAAGATAAGAAGCTTTGGGTTCAATAGAGTATTGAGATTGAGACAGTAACTTTGGAGTTTTACCACAGTAACTTTGGAGTTACCATTTATGGATGAAGGTAACTAAGCTTGGGAAGCTACCTTGCATCCATTTGGTGATGAATCACGTCCAAGGAGATGTCTGGATAAGGTTTGGTCATAGCTGGAAAGGTAAAACTACTTTATAGCATGTCCAAACATGTGAAGCCTCTCAGCCAAATATTTTGAATTAAAGGCTCCCTTTTGTGTTGACTACACATGCTTGGCTTTGTATTTTCAAAATTTAGGTCTTCCTCTCTCTCTATATATTGTAATCAGAGTGGAATAATAAAGATAATGGAGTTTTGAGTCTCTTTTCTCTACTTTGCCATTCTCTCTCTAATCTCTTAAATCTCTCTAATCCTACACAAAACAGTATGCTTATCTTTTAATCTCTATTAAACACACTCTAATACACAAAAGTGTATATGGTATCAGATCCAGGTTTCTCAAAGGGTGGGAGTGTATTGTTCTTGCTTTGGGAAATATGGGTTTCTGTTCTGGGTGTTCTTGAGTGTTCTTGGTGTTCTTGAGCTCTGTTCTTCATTCTCTGGGTTTGTTTGAGTTATTCTGATGGAAACAAACTATCTCAACATGGAAATGAAGTACAGATCTAGTAAACCAGTGAAGCTTCAAGGAGAAAATGAGTGGGTATGGTCAAGATGGGCAAAGATAGCTTTTGAAAGCTGTGGGATTTGGAGTAATCAGATAAAGGGGAAACCTTTAAAGGAGATAGCTGCTGAAGGAGGTCAGATAACAAGTTTGAAGAATGGAGACCAGTTAGGTCAAGAAGATACTTATGGGAAAAAGTCCAATCTGGTGAAGGTCTATAAAGTCAAGAGAACTATTTTGACTTGAGACAAGGAAGGGACGAGTTCTATCAGCTCATGGGAAAGCTGAAAAACTTGTGGTCAGAAATGGATGTGTTGAGACCAAGCACATCAGATCCGAAAGCTGTGCAAGAAAGGCTGGAACAAGGTGTAGTCTTTAGCCTTCTTGTGGGTGATATCTATGCGCTGGTTCAAAATTCTAGTGAGGTGTGTGAGAAGAGCAAGAAACCAACTTGTAGGAAGGATGGTATAAGCTGTAAGAGGGGAAGGTTAAGAAAGCTTTCCAAGGTGTGGATCAGAATGGGAATGTATTGGAGGAAGATCAGACAGTCCAGTGATTTTGTGAGCCGCGTGGATGTGGAGATAGTCAAGGGTGTTGTGAAACAGATTATTAGAGGAGACTGTTCTTACTCAGCCTACATTGGGAACTCAGTTGAGGACAGTATGGTTATGAGGGGGCGGGAGACCAAAGGAGCAGATGATCCTATCACAAAGAAGGAATGGGATGAGTTTGTTAAGTATGTGTATGCTTTGGCTGCAACCAAGAGACAATGAGCTTCCTCCTCAGCCTCTAAACCTATCATAATTGATTCTGGAGCAAGCCATCATATGATTAGTGATAAAAGTCTGATGAGTGAAGTCAAGGCTGCAACAGGGAGTGTCATGATAGCTAATGGTGCTAGGATTCCAATAGAAGGAGTGGGAAACTTCAAGCTGTTTGAGAAGAACTCGTCAACTTTCTATCTGCCTCAGTTCACTTCAAATCTTATATGTGTGAAGAAAGCTACGGTTGATCTTGATTGTCAAGTAGTATTCAGGCCTAATGAAGTTGAGTTTCAAGATTTGAAGACTGGAAGAGTTATTGGCAGAGGGGACAGTAAAAATCAGCTATACCATCTCCAAACAGCTAAGATTTCTAATCCTAATGAATCTGTGTGCTTGAGTAGTACTGCTGATAGGTGTGATAGTATTACTTGGCATGCTAGATTGGGATATCCTCATGCTCGTGCAATTGAATTAATTATGCCTAATATGTCATTCAATCACTTGGAATGTGAAGCATGCATTCTAGGAAAGCATTGTAGAAATGTCTTTCCAGCATCTGAGACTATATATGAGCATTGCTTTGATCTAGTTCACTTAGATGTGCGGACATCTTCGTGTGTGTCTAGGGACAGCCATAAGTATTTTGTGACTTTCATTGATGAGAAATCAAAGTATACATGGGTCACTATGATTCCTTCTAAGGATAGAGTTCTAGAAGCCTTTACAAACTTCCAAGCATATGTTACTAATCATTACAATGCTACTGTGAAGGTTCTAAGGTCTGATAATGGAGGAGAATACACTAGCAATGCTTTCAAGAGTCATCTAGCAAAGCATGGGATTGTGCAGCAGACAAGCTATCCCTACACACCACAGTAGAGTGGGGTTTCTGAGAGGAAGAACATGCACTTGATGGAGGTGGCTAGATCAATGACGAATGTTCCAAAGATGTTTTGGAGTGATACTGTTCAGACTGCTTGCTATCTCATCAACAGAGTACCAACTAAGATCTTGAAGAATTTATCTCCATTTGAAGTGTTGAAACAAGAACAAGCCAAGCATTGATCACCTGCGAATCTTTGGATGTGTATGCTATGTCTTGGTTCCAGGAGAGCAGAGAAATAAGCTCGAAGCTAAGAGTAATAAAGCCATATGTTCATTGGGTATTCAGTAACCCAAAAGGGGTACAAGTACTATGATCTAGACACAAGGAGGGTTCTGATATCCAGAGATGTTAAATTTGTGGAGTCAAAAGGGTATTATGAGAAGTAGAAGTGGGAAGATTTGGATGATCTGTCTCAAGCACCATCAGAGAAGGAAATTACTCTTAGGCTTGTGTTGGAGAAGCAAGGAATAATCATGTCCCAGGATCAGGAACCAATAAGGACAGCACCTTCTGATCAAGCTGAAGAACCTGAAAGAACAACCCTTATTGATCATGAGAGGGGGAGTGGATCTGAACCATGAGTGCAAGAGCAGCACCAAGAGGGTTCAGGTCATCATGATCAAGATGTGACACAAGGAGCAGAGAATTTAGCTCTGTCTAGTGAAGGTGAACAGGTTCAAGAGTCTACTGAGTCTACTGGTTCAGAAGAACAGGCTCAAACCGAGGATCAGGTTCCACCATTGAGAAGGAGCACAAGGATAAGGAAGGATCCTTCCAACTGGGTAAACACGAGAGTGTACTACAATGTCCAGGCTGTGGAGCATCCTTCTCAAGCCGTGTGTTCCTTTGCTGAGTTTTCTGAAGAACATTGTGCTTTCATTATTAGTCTGGATGAGAGCTATGTACCAACGTCTTATGAGGAGGCTATGATGCAGAAGAAGTGGAGAGAGTTTGTGGGTGATGAAGCTGATGCAATGATCAGGAATGATACATGGTACGAGAGTGAGCTTCCAAAGGGAAAGAAAGCAGTTTCAAGCAGATGGATCTTCACCATCAAGTACTTACCAAATGGGGAGATAGATAGGCGCAAGACCAGACTTGTTGCTCGAGGTTTTACACAAACCTATGGGGAGGATTACATTGATACCTTTGCACCAGTTACAAAGCTTCACACCATTCGGATTGTCTTGTCTTTGCAACCAATATTGAGTGGGACTTATGACAAATGGATGTGAAGAATGCTTTCTTGCAAGGTGAGCTTGAAGATGAGATATACATGCTTCCACCTCCTGGTCTTGAGAATCTAGTGAAACCAGGGAATGTGTTGAGATGGAAGAAGGAAATATATGGGTTGAGACAGTCACCTAAAGCTTGGTACAGGAAGTTGATTACAACACTCAATGGGGGAGGGTTCAGGAAGTCTAAACTAGATCATACACTCTTTACTCTGGCAGGACCATCGGGGATCATTGTTATCTTGGTATATGTAGATGATTTGATTATCACAGGGAGTGATAAGGCTGGGATTCAAGCCACTAAATATTTCCTCAAGTTTGTGTTTGACATTAAAGACTTGGGAGAGATGAAGTATTTTCTGGGAATTGAGATATGCAGATCAAAGGAGGATTTGTTTATGTCTCAAGGGAAGTATACCATGGATATGGTGAAGGAGACTGATGTGCTTGGGGGAAAGATAGCTAAAACACCTTTTGAGGAAGGGTATAAGGTTCTACTTGGGGGGAGATTGAACATAACCAGTTGTTTGAGGATGCTAAGCTGTACAGAAAGATGGTGGGCAAGCTAATCTACTTAACCATCACAAGACCTGATATATGATTTGCTGTTAATTAAGTGAGCCAGCATATGCAGGCTCCAAAGGTACATCACTGGAAGATGGTGGACAGTATATTGAGGTATTTGAGTGGCACGCCTGGACAAAGAGTTTGGATAGGATGTAATGGCAGTATAGAAGTGTTTGGGTATTATGATGCTGATTGGGCAAGAGATAGAGTGGATAGGAGATCAACTACTGGGTATTGCACATTTATTGGAGCGAACCTAGTTACTTGGAAGAGTAAGAAGCAGAAGGTTATCTCCTGTTCAAGTGTTGAAGCTGAATATAGGGTTATGTTGAAGCTGACAAATGAGTTGGTGTGGATCAAGGATATTTTGAAGCATCTGGAGATTGAGCAGACCACTCCTATGACAATGCATTGTGACAATCAAGCAGCTATCCACATTGTTTCAAACTCAGTCTTCCATGAGAGAACGAAGCACATGAAAGTTTATTGTCACAAGGTGAGGCAGATGATTATCTTACGGTGATACTACCATGATATATAAGGAGTGAAGATCAACTTGCTGATGTGTTTACTAAAGCAGCAAGACTGAAGACAATGGAGTCTATTCTTTCTAGGCTTGGACTCATTGATCTTACTTCTATGAGCTGATCCCCTTAACCATGGAGTATCCACTCTTTTTTCCTTATCAAGGTTTTATCCCATTGAATTTTCCTCGGTGAAGTTTTTAATAAGGGAGGTCTTCATGGTTTCCAAGCTAGACAGTTTCACTTAGTCTAGCTTGAAGAGGAGTGTTGAGATGAAGACCAAGAAGTGAAGATATGATGTTTTGGGGTTCCATAGAGTATTGAGATTGAGAAAGTAATTTTGGAGTTTTACCACAGTAATTTGGAGTTACCATTTATGGATGAAGTTAACTAAGCTTGGGAAACTACCTTCCATCCCTTTGGTGATAAATTACGTCCAAGGAGCTGTCTGGATAGGGTTTGGTCATATATAGAAAGGTAAAGCTATTTTACAGTCTGTCCAAACATGTGAAACCTCTCAGCCAAATATTTTGAATTAAAAACTTTCCTTTGTGTTGACTACACATGCTTGGCTTTGTATTTTCGAAATCCAGGTCTTCCTCTCTCTCTATATTGTAATCCGAGTGAATAATAAAGATAATAGAAATTTGAATCTCTTTCTCTCTGGTTTACCATTCTCTCTCTAATATCTTAAATCTCTCTAATCTTATACAAAACAGTATGATTATCTTTTAGTTTCTATTAACTACATTCTAAATACACAAAAGTGTACATATCCTACGTCTGATCCTCTGAAAAATGGTCATGTTATGATCTTTTTCACCCTAATCTGTTACCTCTATAGGCTCTCTGTTTTAATCTATTATAACATAAGTTTGGATTCAAACATTGTCAAGTTAGATGAGTAGAAAAGAGAGATCTATTTACACTGCCCACTGTATTAAAGGCTTTTCTAACATTTACAAGAACAAAACAAAACAAAAAAAAGCCGACACGCCAAATCTACTACCCAAACACTGCCTCATGGTCACCAGAGCCAATAGCCAAAAATATACTCTTCCTTGTAGTGTGTCTTGTTAGAAGACACCCCTCTTGAGCTTATTTAGCAGCATACCAGTTCTGAGCACATTTTGCATCAACCGATAAATCAACTGCGAGTATATTCTTGCCATTGAAGGGTTTCGACATGCAGTCCACAACTATATCCTTGGCCATTTCCGCTGACTCCATTGGTCCTTCCAGGATTACTTCATCGTGGATCTGATTCCAAGTTCTTGTCACTCAAATTTCAAACGAATAGAGGCCAAAAGCGTACAAAATCAAAGCTTAATATTAGTCACAGGTAGGATCCACTTTGTTACCTGTAGAAGTAATTTCCAACCAAGCTCCTTCAACCGTTGATTTGTCGTTATTTCCAGCATTGCACACATTGCAACATCAGCTGCACTTCCCTGTATGTGGGATCATCGATGCTCAGAGTTGAGATTGACCAAATAGCAAAAGCAAAATTAGTAGTATTCTGATAAATCAAAGGAACAAAATGGAAACCTGCACTGGAGTGTTGATGGCTGCTCTTTGGATATGATTCTTCTGTGCACGAGACTGATATGCTGGGAATCTACGAGCCCTTCCTAACAGAGTGAGTACATAACCATCCTTCATAGCTTCTTTCTTACGCAGTTCTTGCCATTTCCTTACTTCTTGTCTATCATTGTACCATAGATTGACTGTGTCCTGAGCTTCTTCTCTTGACACCTTTATATGATAAAAAACAAAATGGCATTGTTGTAGCTTAATCACACATCAAATTTGATCAGTGCCAACATTACTATTGTTACTACCTTCCAATCTCTAGAAAGACCAAGCGCAGTTTTACCATACGCAATTGAAAAGTTGAGCATCTTAGCCTTTCTTCTCTCAGAAGCAAAGGCGTCCTGAGTATAAGATATGCAAAACAGTTAAAATCATTTGGGCACAAAGCTTAGTTCCTTCATGCACACGGTGCAGTTTATGTCAACGATGGATTCTAGACCAACTGTAACAAGGATCTACCTTTAACAAGGGTACTGGTGGCTTGTCTTGCCCAGGTTGTGGATGCCACTCAAGGAGCACTTCCCCATTCTCTACAGCTTTACGAATATGTGGATACATGTTCATGGCAGTCCTCGAGTGGAAATCTCCACCTGCTTTGAAAGCTTGCATCATGCTTTTACAACCAGCAAGATGTGCCAGAATTCTAAGTTCCAGCTGAGGACAGAGGACGAGATACAGTTAACGTGTGAACCAACCGAAATTTTCTACGACAACATGAACTTTGTAATTCTCACCTGCCCATAGTCGGCCACAATGAGTGAATTTCCAGGTGCTGCTACAAAGGCCTTACGAATCTTGTACCGATCTTTCTCCAACGCAGGTTGGTTCTAGACAAGATCATAAGCGGTTAAATACTTACTGTTGGCCAAGAAAAATAAAACTTGACAATTTCACGTGAAATTATGTACTAGCTCTAGGTAACAATACATAAAGTCACTTTTAAAAAAGTTACCGATATTAGCCTCATCAAGTTAATCACTAAAAATTAGCTTCAGGAAATGTTGGTTTGAACGAAATATATACCTGCAGGTTTGGCCTTCTAGCTGATAAGCGACCAGTTTCTGTATTGATATTCAGGGAGCAATGGACACGACCATCTTTGCCTGATACATTACTTCCCTGTCAGACAGCCAAAAAACAGTTCCATAAACATCAATCAACCTGAAGGGAAAGAAAGAGATCAGCAGCTGAAAATTCAGTTTACCTGTAACGGAAGAATAAAGTTTGAGATCAACGCGTCTATGGAGCAAACTTCACATAATGAGGCAATAGCATGACAGGCCTCCTTTCCCCTTTCACCCCCTCCAAACGCAGCATATGCTGTTCCATAAGCAGATGTGTCAACATCTGTCTTGGACTTTGGCGCTTCTGACGCTTGATCTAGTAGCTGAGTATCATCATCTTCTTCTGCACTAGTATCTGTAACATCCTCCATGAAGTCGTACTCAGCAGAAACTTTCCCAGCTAAGGTTTTCAAAGTGACCCCACTAACAGAGGGCCAACCACTGGCAGTGTACGTTTCAGTTGAAATTGGGGTATCGCTGATCCTATGCAACTTGATGTTTCTGAACTTCGTCGGTGCTTTTTTGCCTTCTTCAATAACCTTGTCAATGTTTGGAATTTTGAAAAGCTTTTCAACCGGAAGCACCTCATGATTCTCACTGTTAAGCAAGTTGAAACAAAAAAAAAAACTTAGTCTCCAAGAAACCAAACTCTCAACTCACACAAGTCATGTATTCTTGTTAGTGTCCTGAAGGAAACACAGTACCAAGATAATTTTGAACCTATACAATGCAAAAAATTGAAGGCAAGTCATAGAGTAAGAAAAGAACACCTGTTAGAAATGCCACCAAAGAAGAGCTGACGCAATTGTGTGTCACTGCCAACATTCATATATTTTGCATCGGGGCAATACTTAGACGCCCAATTTCGAAACCTACTCACAGCGACTTGCTGTTCTGTTTTGGCTACTTTCTCTATCTCAGCCAGGTAGTCCCTATCTACGAGTATCCCTTCCGCTTCCATCTTGACAAGAACTTCACCGAAGGGTCGCCAGAATTCAAGGTAAAAGTCTAACATTGTCCTTCCTGAGAGTAGCTTTCCATCAAGACGCCATTCTTTTACTTGCAGTTTCTTTGACATGCTCTCGTAAAGCTTTAGCGTGCTTATTGCATCCAAGGCAGAGTACGATATCCAAGCCTCTCGATCTTCTCGCTGAAGCTCTTCAACCGGAGGAATGACAATAATTTTCCCCTCTGTTCCATCTTTTTTCAGCTTTCTCTTCCCAAAAATAGTTTTCATTGAAATTTTGCCAAGGAAATCTGCTTCCTCCTTTGTCTGTGTGGCCCCAAGAACTTTTGGGTCACTTGTAAGCGCTTCAAGTGAGTAACCACCCTCTGTCCGTCTCGCAGAATCCCACAGTCTTGCCATGTGCATTGTGTCCGCATGAAATCCAGAAAGCTCAATTCCATGGTTTCTAATAATGTGGCTATCAAAGCTGTAGTTGTGCCAGACCTGAAACGAAGAAAGGCAACACATCAAGGTTTTTAATCAAGATAGCCCAACATCTAGTTGAGTTCACGTCTAGAAAGGGAAAGACAGATTGAAACTCACTTTTTTGATGGACGAGTCTTCAAAATAGGGTTTAAACTCGGCCAGAACCTCCCTGCCATTTTCACCAAGAACATCTACCCAAATGCAAGATTTCCCATTCCCAAAATCTGCTTCTGAACCGCAATAGATACTAAAACATATCAGTCTGCCATGGTCTACAGGTGTTTCATCCTTCACCTCAATATCGGACACCTATAAGCATTGAAAAACCAGCAAGAAACAAAGCATTACAACAGAACTCATATGGTCAGTTCTATAGGTGTTTCTGAGCTGTGAAGATGACAGCTTAAACAGGAAAAAGATGATCACCTCTGTATCACAAGCATGAACAAGATTCCTGTATTGATCCACAAGCTTAGCCACGATATTCCTCGCAGCCGGCACAGTATCAACAACAACAACCTTGTCATATATTCTCCTTAGGTTTGCTCGGACCTTCGAAGGTTCATTGCTTTTCTCCACTTTGGAAATGGTAACTGGATTCACATTGCTTGCTTTACCAGAAGCCTTTCCGCTCACGTGAGGTTTTGGTTTTCCATCTCCTTGAAGTCTCACATCTACATCTGACCCAACCTCCAGGTTCTTGTTTGGCAACGTCACAACAGGTTCAGACTGCATAACGCCAATCGATTCCTTATGGAGTGTAGCAGAAGTACTGTTACCTCTAGGCCTGAATCCATAATCAAACTTCTGAGAGGTTCCATAGGAAGGAGCACTAGGTGTAGCAACTGGGACGGAGGAGCCATTGAAATAAGAACCATCATCGAGGTTTCTAGCAACTTGGCCATGTCTTGCTCTAAACTTATTTGCTTCGTCCCTCCAAGCACTTACAGTTCCAGGAACTTGATGGTTCACGGGTTCACCAACTTCTGTCTGGTTCCCCACTTTGTACGTCTTTGGAACCATCCTTGCCCTGTTAGGTTCCGACAGAAGTATCCACTCTCCATTAAACACAACAGAAGAAGGCCGTTGATGCACCGGGTTTTGGAATCCATGACAAACTGTGGTGGTCGAATACCCAACAGCTCCTTCTGTGGAAGCTAATCTCCTGAAATTCACAAGAACAAATTAAAACTTCAATGGATTGAAGACACAACAAAGTTATTGCTTTTCCTGAAAACTGAACCAAGGAACTATAAAACAGAGCAGATTAATCCACAATCAAGTGAAGACTCAACAAACTAAAACATCAACAAACTGAAGCTAGAACCGAGATAAAATGACAAGACAGCATTTAAAACATCAATGAAGACATGAATTAGTTACTGTCTTTCCTGAAAACCATTAGCGAGCTTGAAACTGAGACTAAATGCTACGAAACAGAGCAGATTAGTTCACAATCAAGTAAAGTCTCAACAAACTAAACCATCAACAAAGACACCAAGAAGAGGAAGAAGAACGATTAAAACTTTACTGAAGAAATGAATAAAGCTATCGTCTTTCATGGAAACCCATTAGCGAGCTTGAAAATCAAACACCACTAGAACAAATTACGAAACAGAGCAGATTAATGGATAATACGGTAAAAGTCTCAACAAAGTAAGAGATGAACAAAAAAAATTGGAAACCTTTGAAGGGTTCTGCGACAAGGGAGGAGGAAGGAAGAACGAGAAACCCAGGAAGGGGAAGGAGATAAGTGGCGAAGGAGAGGGTTACTTTGGGAGGTGAATGAAACCCCCATGGCCATAAGCGAAGTTAATCTACCCAGCTTGAAGAGAGTGACTCCTCGCTGCAGGCGCGAAGATAAAATAGGGTTTATGGTGGCGATTTTTTGTCGTTTCAAGCAAGTGGAGAGGAAGACAAGATTGTGGCCATCGCTTGAAGACGTATTTGCCTTACCCTTAAACCCTTGTTCCTAATTTCTACTATTATATATCTTTTTAATTATTAATCATAATAATAATGTCTACTAATCACACAAACTAAGATATAGATAAAGTTTCGAACTTTAATTTTTTTTCTTTTGGCAGTGGAATTTTTTAATTTAAATGGTAAATCATGTAAATCAGAAGTATTCTATAACCATTAACTTTTGGGTCCATTATTTAATAAAACATATTTCATTGCGCCCTATAGTATATGATTGACCAAAAGAGGCCATCTTTTCACGAATATAATACATTCTAGGGATTCTTCCGCTCTCATACAGAGACATAAATATTTAAAAATTAAATATATTATAATCATTTATTAATATTTACTTTAAATTTTAAATCATTTTATTTATATTGTAATATTATATTATTTTAATTAGACATGTGATTTTAAATATGTAATACCTAGTCGGTTTAGTTATAGTTATATTTAAAAATTAAATATAGTCTTCAACAATAAAACTTTTTGATTTAAATAAATTAAAATTTTGATTAATTTTGCTATTTGAATTCATGTTGGATGTATCATCCTCTTGCTGCCCATCAAACCGTTGTTTGATTCTTTGTCTAATATTAAAGCTGGCATGCATCCAATCAGACAAACCACATCCGGGCCACAACTCTGTTTCATTAGCTTTCTAGCTCACAGCCACGACTCATCTGTGCCTCTGTATCACATACTGTGTACAGTATATGTATTCATGATGTCCATGTATCTCTGCTTCATCAGTCACTAAGCTGTAATCCATTTTGTTCCAGCAGGTTGTCTCAAACCAGGTCAGCAATACTTCTTCATTTTTTAGCTTCTGATTCATGGATAGTAGACAGTGGAGCTACAAATCCTTTCAGATACACATTTCTTTTTCCATGTCAATTTCATACTTTGTTTGGCAAAATGTCATCACATTTAATATTCTCACCATCTTGAAGAGAATATTAATGATAAGATTATAATCGGGTATAATATTAAACTATGTAATTGTATTTGGTACAAGATGTAAACCGTGAATATAGTTACTATTATAAAACGTAACTAACGACCCATTTTGGATCTGTCTTTCTCGTTAACTCAGATCAACTAACAAGAACCTTCGAGCATCTTCGGTCGAGAAGAGTCGGTCGACGGGTGTAAACAAATATCGGTCGATGAACTGATGTTATTGTTGATTAATGTGGTGCGTCTCTTGCGCATTGAGCGACCCAAATGTGCAGGATCTGCTGAGAATAGTAGTTGTTCCTTGTTGTTTCTGGTACTGCTGAACATATATTTGAAAGATAAGAAAAATAAAATTTTGTAAGAAAAACTTATAAAAAATAACCTAGACTAAATCGAATTAGTTGAGTCTAATAGCGAATTCAATGTTCCCCGGCAATGGCACCAAATTTGATATCACTCAAATTATCTTAAGAAATGACTTTAATCTCTCAAATAAGAGGATCAGTTGTAGTATTTAGGGTTCAGGCAATCAGGATTATAGAGATATAAAATGTAAAGATGTGTGTATGATATTCTAGAACTCGAATTCTAATATATAGATATCCAGCTATCGCATGTGAGTCTAATAATTATCCAAGTCCAGTATTCCAGCTTTCGCTATTTGAACATGGAATGATAGTCGATTGTTGCTACCACTCTAGCTTCGATCGATGGTACCTTCAATCGGTTTTATGGTGCTATCCAAATGGTTCACTAGTCTTCCTAGATCAACTGTCGTTTGTTTATAACAATCCTAGCTCAAGAGAATCAATTGAGGTGAAGAACCTACTGTTGTAGTTGTCCAAAATCCTAATATCAAGGTTCTAGTTAGCTACTCAAGAACACAAGCAATAAGAACAATTCGATTGATGGATATCTATAACACATTAGCAATTCTATAGTTTTGGCTAATCCTTCATAACCATGATAATCCCTAAATCCAACAAGATGAATCTACTCAGACATGATCAAACAAAGCATGACAATAAACTGAATAGAATGCATAAACAGAATAAGGTTGAAAAACTGGAATTCCAATACAAGTTCTGGAGAGGTCTTGAATCTTCTCTCCAAACTTGCTAAAAATCCTAAAATTGTTTGCTGTGTATGAAAAGAATAAGAAAGTGTATGTTGTCTAATACAATGGCACATCACATAAATATTAGGTTAAAACTCATTCAGGGGTAGTCTTGTAATTATGTGGGACTTGAGCTTTAAGTCGGCTAGGAACCAAATCGGGTTTTGCGCACTTCTCTGTCGATCGACGACAAGTGATGTTTTTCGATCGATGATTGACTCTGAATGTCGACTCTGGCTGGTTCGATGACAGCTACGAGCTTCTTCTCTCATTATCTCCAAAATGCTTCATCACATTGCTCCAAAACATACCTGAACCTGTAAAGATTCTAAAAAGACTCCAAAACATAATAGATAAACTCTAAAACATTTATATAACATGGCTAAAAATTGTTAAAACCCATGTTATATCAACCTTCACTCAACTTTGATGTAAGTTTTCGTCTCCTTTATCATCTTCGCTGACCGTGATTCTGTAAATCTGTGTTCGAATCACCTTCCTCAATTGTGTTTTCTTATTTGTCGTCCTCCTCGAGGTCACCTTGCCTTCCATGTTTTGCCGTTGGTGCTTCTTCACAAAATTTGGCCACTGATAACACAATCATCCTTGCGGGTATCGCAGATTTTTCAAGAAATTGATATTTCTTCCACAAAAAAAAATTAAAAATAATTTACTAAAGGCAAATATGTGAATCACGTTAATCCACGATGTACTAATTATATACACACAATAATTATTTAATATATATTCACCAGTTGGTTGCGACAATAGTTTTTAAGGGTAGAGTAGCATTTTTGCATATAATACAGTGTGTACTCTAGGTAGGTAAAAGAGATAGATATAGTAAATTATTAAATTTTTGTTGTTATAGCGGGAAATTTCCCTTACGTATATTAAACATACCATTATAACTGGCTATTTGATTTTGATTCTCATTTTCAAAACGCTAGTATTTTTTCCTTTACAAGTCTTATATAAATGTGTCAAATATATGTAAGTTCATGTTTTATATATATATATATACTAATGAATTTTCATGTTTCATGTAAATACAATAAGTTAAATCAGCAAGTCATTATGTCATTCTATTCATAACAATGTTGATGTGAATACTTATCATATATTCTCTACGTTTTAAACTTACAAATATTTATCGTATTTTACATTACAAAAGATGACATGTTAAATAACATGATTGAAATAAATGAGAAATACAAAAGAAAAAACAAAAATAGCAACACCGATTCTGGTTTATTTAGTGTTTACATCATTACTATTATTAAAACAGAAAATTGAAGTCAAGAAAACTTATCAATACAATCCAGTGTTTGAAGAGTTGATGTCAAATAGTTTTAGATTATTTGATCGGCTATTTTTCATGGCTATTCCAAGGAAATAAATTTGTGAAATTAAATTGATCACAATTAGATCTAACTGAGAAAATTAATATGAAATGTGAAGATAATGAATTTACCTGGGATTTATAGATGAGACAACTGTTTAGTTCATAGGGAAAACCAGAAAAAATGAAGAATGATCAAATCAGTTGTGGCTTCAAAGAATGAATCATTATGATAGTTCATCTGCACATAAACGAAAACCATAATCAATTAATCAGCAAACCAAAAATATATGTATATATATAAAATCTTAACATTCTAAAATTTTAAAAAAAAAACAATTTACTAAATTGAAAGCATCAAAAGGTTAACACATAACAATTCAGTGACTTTGTTTTGCTATGTGTCTTGTATATAGTAAACGTCTCTAAATAACCTAACTTTCACGATAAGCTTTGAAATAGAATATTATTTATTATATTCTCTAAAAATATTATGTTCATAAAATAAGATTATTTTTGGAATATCTTGTTAATAAATAAAAGAGAATATCTCGTGAGTGGATTGCACCCGAATTTCGGTTGAATGATTTCATTATAAAAATCAATATTAAATGCATGAAAAGAAGATATTTCATCGGTTGATTGCAACAAATTTTTGATTGACATGTTCCACTACATAAATCTAAATATAAAAAATATATATATAAGACAAAAAAAATCTAGGGAGTAGACTACAATATTTTGAATATAATAGTAAAACTCTAATTTTTGAATAAATAAGTTATCCAAATATTAAATATAGATATAATCATAAATAATAAATAGTTATATTGATATTTGTCAGTTTTGGTGAATACTAAAATGAATATTAATGTTTAATTTTTAAAATTATGCAACCATATTTGGTTAGCCAGTTTGTGTAGATTAGTCAAAATAGATAAAACATATTAATTATTCTGATATTCTGCATTTTTTTAGGAATGTTGAATCACCATTTAAATTTAACTATTAGTTCTTATGCGGTTTATTAAATATGTATATATACTGTTGGAATATTTCTTAAATTAATTGTTTGGTTTGAACATTATTTATAATGAAATTCTATAATTAAATAATGACATGACAATGAAAAATTCACTTTTATTCAAACATGAATTTTAAAAACTCATTTAAAATCCAATGTTATTGTACCTGACATTTTATAAAATAGTCTGAAATCCACTGTTATTGAAAATATTTTAAGTTGTGGAGTTTTAAGTTTTCAAGTGATTTCAGAGTGTTTGGTTGGAGTTTTAGTTTAAAAAAAAAACCTGTTTTAGCCTTTTAGGTGATATCTAGAGTGGTTAACAAAAATCTGTTAAATCTCTGCAACTTAGGGGGATGTATTGGATTGAGAATTTGAGAATGTTTGGAGTGATTCTAGTTCTGGTGGGATTTGTGAGGACTTTGAGTAAATGTAGATGATTTTGGTGAAATTTTAAAAAGAAAAAGAAAACCCTACTGACAATTTGGAAAAAAATTTATTCTTAGATTTCAGAATAGTTTATATGATTTGGGATTATATATAAGTTTTGTTTTCGTCAGCCGGAACAAGATCATAGTTGTAGGGTGTGACTGGTAACCAAGGGAAAGAATGGGAAACACTACATTCCTTAAAAAAACTTACCATTCATGAGGAATAATTTTTTTTTCATTCCTTCTCATTCTCTAATTCGTAGAGAATTATAGAACAAATTTTTTCCTTATTAATTTTGACATCATAACTTCAATACAATATCATAGAGAAACACTGTAAAATCCTCAATTTAATTTCAAGTGAACAAGTCGAAATAAAAAACACAGAGCTATTGTTGACTGCAATCTGTTTTCGACCATCCAATTCAATTGCCCAAAACCAAAGTATAATCAAGGCAACAAGCAATCAGTGAGGAAATGAGACAATATCATGGGAACACACCGAGAATAGGGTCTGAATTGATGTCTTCTAAGAAAAATCTCCTAATGGGAAGAACGCGTAGTAGTCGTAGACGAAACAGAGGGCCTCAGCAATTAAAGTGCTTGAGAATATAGGGATAAGAAATCAAGGATTTTGTAAGAGGTATAGGGAAACTCATATATTCCAATAATTTCTTCTCGATGGAATTCAATGTGTATTTCGTTGAACAAGACGAAGAAGATAAACGCAGAGACAAGGTGTAGAAACAAAAACAATAACTGGGAGAGAAAGCCCAATGTGAAAGATTGATTATAGAGAGAAGTAATCGAAATATTTTTGCTGTTTCTAAACAGAATTTTTTATTTATTTTGAACTCTCTCTGAATAACTACGCTAGAGGTGGAATTTCTCCATCGTTATTTTTAACTGCAAATTGACGTCAACTCTCCCAAAATCCTTTTCATAACTTTTTTCTCAAAAAACTGTTTTTGATTTCAATAACACTGCATTTGATATGGGTTTTGTAAACTGTTGATTGAATAACAGGAGATTTCAAATAATTTTAATAATTTTACATAAATCTCATGTTCAATAACGCAGGATTTGAAAAGGTTGAATATACCCCTCTTAATGAATGATACGATATGCATTGAAAAGTGGAGACATTTAGAGGAAATGTCTTGAAGTGTATTTTGTTTTAATAGTATATATTTTAAGAATAATATTAGAATAACACGTATGAAACTGATTTGTCAAATAATATTATACTAGGTGTTTTGCACGCACATGCGAGCATAATCGTCTTACGAATATTTATTAGTTTATATCTTATCAATTCAAATTTTCTCAAAAGTTTTAAATCAAACATCAAATTACTTACATATGACAAAGTTTCGTCAAAATGTTTAAAACATTCACATATTAAAAGTATTTTTAAATATCTTTATACAAATGTTTTTGTTTAAATAACATTTTATTATAAATTTTTATCTAAATTTATATCTTTTATAATAGAAAATATTATTTCCAAATAATAACAAAATATATATAAGAATTATCTTACTTTTTTAAAAAATTTATTTACCAAATAAATAATTCAACCAAAGTAAATATTCGTTATTTTTTATTTGTAAATTTGTTTCTATGTATGTTCTCATATGACATGTAATCGAGTAAGGTATGGTAGAACATAAACATGAGCTTTTGTGGTAACACATATTAGCAAAATTTACAATTGCTAGAAAACATATTTTCTTAAGGGAATTTGCCAAATATGAGTCAAAACTTGATTTTGAATACAAAAGTGTACCTCAATATCAATCAAATGCAAAATTAACCTAAAAGCCTAATGAAATTACAACAACCCCTTTATGAACAAACAAAAAACATGTATTCAGTTTACCATTATAACCTTCCGTTAGAGAAGACTTACAAAGAAGTCACTTCTTTGCAAGTCTTCTCGTTCAGTAGATCTTGAAAATAATTTAAAATTTTTATAAAAAATATTTTCATGGGTAAAAAATTAAAATCATGCAAAAATAAACATTTTTCTATGATATAAATTTAGTTTATCTAAAATTAAATTATTTTCAACATAGATGAATAAATGTAGATTGGTTCATGAATCATTGGTTTAGGGTTTGGTAACATATGTTACAGTATTGTTGATATCTTTAGGGTTAGTTTCTGAAATCTTACCTTCATTTTTTTTTCAAATTGACCTATACATGTTTAGTAACTATCTAATAATTTGATTTAAACACTTTCTAAGTTTTTTTTTAAGTTTAAGAAAATGTTCTTTTTGCATAGTTATTTGACTTTAGGGTCTGAAAGAAGACTTAAAAAGAAGTCTTCCGTCACACCCCGCCTAAATTTAGTAGAATTTAGGGTTTCCGCCTAAATTTTAGAAGAATTTAGGTTTTCCGCCTAAATTAAAGTCTTCCATAAGTCTTCCAGAGGAAGTCTTCTCATGTATTAGATCATAAAAGTAATTAATAAATTTTATAAAAAATATTATCAAAGGGAAAAAATCGAAATCGTGTATTAATAAACATTTCTAAAAGATGAAAATTAAGTTTTAATGAAATTGAATTATTTTTAACATAGATGAGCGAATGTAGATTGAGTCACATGATAGTCTTTGGTTTAGGGTATGGTAACATATGTTATAGTACTATTGGTATTTTTAGGGTAAGATCTGAAATCTTATATTTTAATTTTTTTTTTTTTTGTTAATCTGACCTATATATGTTTAGTGACTATCTAATAACTTGATTTAAACACTTTCTAAGTTTCTTTTAAGTTTAATATAGTTTTTTTTTTGCTTAGTTATTTGATTTCAGGGTCTAGAAGACTATCAGAAGACTTTTAGAAGACTTCTTGAGAAGTCGTCTAGGACGAATGGGTTAGAAGACTTTCCATGAAGTCTTCTAGTGTAATTTATGCTAGAAGACTTCTTTGGAAGTCTTCCAAACCGAACTAGACCTTAATTTTACCTTAAATTGTATTATAACCGAAGGTAAACCAAAATTTATTTAACCTAAGCCTAATATTTTACTGACATATAAATGTGTTTTTTTCACTTTCGGTGTTTCTAAAAAAAAGTTAGCAAAAACATGCGGAGCCCTAGATTTTTCTCTGAGGCGATTTCAGAGGAGATTGTAAAGGCGATTTCCATCGAAATATCTTCTCCGTCCTTTTCATCTCTCGTAATCTTGTTATTCTGGTAAATCTTACTTCTTCTTCGTCTTCGAGAGTATTGTCGGCGATTAAACTAAACTGCTTGTTTTTTTTTTCAGATCTGAAACTGTTTGTGTTGTATTCCAACTCCACCGCCAGTAAGTTCTTCCTCGTTCTTCCTCTTTACTGTTAAATTTTCATTTTATTACTGAAACCGTTCGTTTCTCCATCGTGACTTCATCCTTCTTGTTGAATTTTGGCAGATCTGTAACAGTAGCTGTTGGCGAACGTAACTTCTCTGTTTTGGACCTCGACTTCTCCGCTTTCCGACGGTATGTTCACCCATTTGTTCGATGTATCATGGTTTCTATTCCGATTTGTCTAGTGTTCTATTGGACATCTTCGTGACGACTTCGTGACGACTTCGTGACAACTTCAGAAGACTTCATGAAGACTACATGAAGACTTCACGAAGTCTTCTGTAAGTGACTTACGGAAGACCTTACGAAGACTTACGGAAGACGTCACGATGACATGGAAGTCTTCCGTAAGTCTTCGTGAAGTCTTCTGTAAGTCTTCGTGAAGTCTTCTGTAAGTCTTTGTGAAGTCTTCCGTAAGTGTTCGTGGAGTCTTCTGTAAGTTTTGTGAAGTCTTCATGTAGTCTTCATGAAGTCTTCTCATGTTTGTTCTGTTTTGTTTGTGTTTGAGGTGTTGGGTTTTCAATGTTTTGCAGGCTGTAAAATGGATTTACCAGAATTTCCTATGAGGTTGTTCACATTAAGGGAAGAGCCTGCACCAAGGAAAAGCATTGCGTATCATACCGATGACCAGAAGTTGTTGAAAGGGATGAGCTGAAGAATTCAAGGTTGGGAGTGTTCATCAAGTTTTGGGAGTTGAAATTTGGATGGGCGTTAAGGCTGGTTCATTATATGTTCTGTTACCAGCTGGATATCAAGAAGAAGTATGTGCTCTCGTGTCTTTTTGGTCCACACCCGGTGAGGTTTTCACTGATTGAGTTCGAGCACCTCACTGGTCTAAACTGCGAATATATTGAGAATGTGGATAATCTGGCTGTAGAGGTGACAGATGAGTTGGCTCGTTTCTAGGAGTTGATGGGTGTGGATATTGATGTTGGTCCAAGTAGCTTGAAAATAATAGCAGCATGTAAGAGATGTTGATGCTTGCTCAAATTACCCTAGAACAACCTTACTCTCATCAAAAGAGGTCAAGTTGTAGTACTTAGGGATCAAATCCACATGGAGCTAGGGAACTCACTAGATCTTATTGTAACTAAGCTAGGTTGGAGATTTCAAAGCAGTAAATTGCAAGTAAACTTAAAACTGGTGAGCAAGACAATTACTCAAGCGATTGATTAGGGGTGTTTAACAGATATGATGAAGGTGTTAGACTTAGGATTTCTATTAAGGTTATCAGAATTATAATAGTATGAATGCCTATGTGAGATGCTTGCATGATATTATAGAACCCAACGGTAACAATAACCGTACCACCGTCGTTTTCTGGGTTATCTATTACTAGAACCAATGATTCATTACAAGCGCAGGTCATAATCAGGAAGGCATCCATCGACCTGTTGTCGCACGTATCAATCGAAATAGCCTCGCGTCAATCGATCGATGTCTCTATCGGAGAATCGATCAATGCGCCTCTAGTAAGCTTTAAGTGTAGGTTGATAATAGTTCACCAGAGATTTGCTAGGCGCAAGAAGATAGATCCAAGGATAATATCCACTGTCATCATGTATAGGTTAGCTACTCCTATACAAGCATTAAGAACAATCTTCTAAGATGAATATCACATGCTCAAGTATTCAAATTTGGGGCTAATCCCTCAAAACCTATTTGAATCCTAAATCTAACAAAGGTGTTTACCCAGACATAGCCAAGCAAAACATCATAACAATTAAATAAAATTGCATAGATAGAATAGATAGAAAATAAAGGTGTTCAAGAAAGCTCTCAATTGTAACTCTCTCTCTCACAAAACAATGGTATGAAAAACCTTTAGGTAGGAACTATGTCTAAAAAAACTTCTCTTTGCCAAAACACTTAGGCAAGACATAAATATTATGTAATTAGGTAAAAACTTGTCAGGGGTATCTTGGTAAATAGATGGAGTCTTGGGCTTCAAGTCGGCTGTGACCAAACTTGGCTTCTGTATTTTTAGTATCGATCGATACCACTGAAGGTGTATCGATCGACACATATCTCTCTGTGTCGACCTTGAGTGGTCGATATGGTCATCTCGGGTGAAATCTCTAAAGTGCTCCAAAATGCTCTAAAATACCATCTTTTCTGCAATTGCTCCTGAACCTGTAAATATGCTATCTAGACTCCAAAATGGATTAAATATATCCATGACTAAAACTATCATATACCATGACTAAAATCGGATCAATTCATGGTATATCAACTCCCCCAGACTTACCCTTTTGCTTGTCTTCAAGCAAAAACAACTGGTAGTCTCTCTGAAAAAGGTTTGAAAACAGCAGAGACTCAAAAAGTTTAAAGAACTTAGTCATATCTTCCTAGTAGTGCAAGCCAAGTCATAGTCATCCAAACTACAAAAGCACATTATACCATATCTTAGTATAGTAACCAAGTTCTCCTAGTTAACAACTCAACCAATCATGTCTGATAATCCCCTCTACTAACCTCATTTCTTGCATAAAATAAAAGTGTAGGCTTTGGGAGTACTGATCAAAGGACACATGGATTCTTACTCAAACAAGTTTCTGAACACACAAGTAGTCTTCTCTGATCCCTTTCTTCCCTCTTTCTCTTTTCTCTGAATCCTTATAGTTTCAATTTCAATGAACAGTGATGCTGATGCAGTCCATCTTGTTCATCTTGTTGACTTTTCTACTTTTGTAGCTCTTATTTGGATAAAGTGTAGCGAATAATGGGGTCACAGGAGACACTCCTACCCCTCGTTTCCACAATGTGTGATCATTCCTTTCTGAATTAGAATACTAGGGTCATAGGAGATACTCCTACCCCTCTGCATCTTCCAGGAAATCATCTCAATCTTTTATATCTAGGGTGTTTGAAGAGAGAGAGAGAGAAGGGAACCCGAAACACACAGACTTTTACCTTCCAGACTTGCAGGAGGAACCCGATACAATGTATACCAAGCCCCAAGACAAGCAGGTAATGTCAGTATTAGGTTGGAGGTCAGCTTTGGTTTCTTCAAACACTCTCAGTAGGTGCAAACATAGTAGACAGGTTGATCCACTTTAGTATCTCTACTACTTCTTTACTCAGTGAATCTAAGACTGGTCTAAAAAGTGGTTAAATGACAAACAATAAATCTAGATAAGATCATTGTCCCCTTCTTGACTCAATAAAATTTTTTGAAAACATTTTTAAATAAGACTCAAAATAGTAGATAATCATTAGTAATCCCCCCAGACTTAAATTACACTAAAACATTTTTAAATAAGACTCAAATTAGTAGATAATCATTAGTAATCCCCCCAGACTTAAGTTACACTGTCCCAGTGTAAAACAGTCGGAGTTTATAAAACCATAATATAAATGCGAAATTAAATAAGTTAGAACGTTATACCTGACCGATACCACATCGATCAATGTAGATGAAAGCGTGTCGATCGTGGCGGATGTAGTGTCGTCGATCGATGTCGACTTGGTCGCATCGGTCGACAGAGATGGCAAACGTCTACTCGGATTTTTTTTTGTTTTTTTGACCTGCATAAATAAAAACGAAAATAAATACTAGTAATGAATAAAATAGATGATATTACCTAATAGTGGGTTGCCTCACACTCAGCGCTTTGTTATAATGGCAAACGTCTACTCGGATTTTTTTTTGTTTTTTTGACCTGCATAAATAAAAACGAAAATAAATACTAGTAATGAATAAAATAGATGATATTACCTAATAGTGGGTTGCCTCACACTCAGCGCTTTGTTATAGTCATTTAGCTTGACTTTGGAGGTTGAATGGCTTAGTTGGTGTGAAAGAAGTTGTTTGCTGGTGTACAAACATCCTCTTTTTCTGTGGACTGAGTTGCAGTGAAGCTTCTTGTGGCATCATCTGATCTGGTCCATCTCTTTTGCATATCGGCTAACTCATCTGTCAGCAATTGTAGCCTCCTCTCAAAGTTCTCAATGTTGAACTGATGCTTTCCAAGCTTATTATAAGCATATGCTGGTGGCTCTGACGATCCTCATGTATTGAAAGTAGCACACCCAGTCCGTTCGTGATGTTTTCCCGTCAGACTGATAGTGTATCAGTATCGGTCGATGATGTTTCTTCAATGTCGATCGATGTCGTAGTGCCCTCGTCGATCGATGTCGTAATGCCCTTGTCGATCGATGCATGTGTTGGCATATCGGTCGATGTGTAGGGTGAAGGGTGAGTTGCAAGCGTTGATCTCCTTGTCTATCCTCTCTGTCCGTGAATGCAGAGTTTCAATGCTGCTGTCGAAGGGAAAATATATGTCATCAAACTTCCTGTAGTATTCATCCCCTGAATATTGTAAGGCTTCATAGATCTCAGCTATCATCTTGTCAACTTCTTTCTTGGTGTAGGTGACTTTTCTTCGTTGAGTGGCTGGATCCTCTGTTGTGTCTGTCCAGCTTCTCTTCTTTCTCTGGTAAGTATTATAAGCTCTAACTCCATACTTTGGTCTGTAATGGAATCCTGTATTCCATCCATTGTGCTCGCTTGTCTCCATATCGATCGATGTGGTGTCTTCTGTGTCGATCGATGGTGACTGCTGCTTGTTGCGGAGGAAATCCAATTCTTTTTGCATTAACTCATCTCTCTTGGCTACCCAGTTGACGTTGGTGTTGAGGCTGCAGTAGAACACATCAAGTTTCTCCTTTAAGGCTTGTTCTTCCCATTTGTTATCTGTCTTGATGGTGTTGAGTATCTCCTCTTTCATAGAATTGTATTGTGCTGGTGGTGTAGGTCGATGTGCAGTTGTTGCTGTCGATCAATTGCTCTTGGTTCTCTGCTGGTGCTTGCTGATGGTCGATCGATGTGCGAGTTGTCATGTCGATCGATGGAGATGTCTTCAGGTGAAAATTGAGTTGGTTCTGAATCGTGTCCATCTCTTGCTGCAAAGCATCCATTCTTGTTTCGAGTGCATTCATGTCATCACTCATGGGGTAGTAGGAACTACCAAATCTTTCATCAAAAGAATATAACTTCTCTTCCAGTCTTGTAAAGCGTCTATTGATCGATTGCTTGATGGTTGTATCGATCGATTGCTTGATGGTTGTATCGATCGATCCTGGATAAACTGCATCGGTCGATGGTATCAAACTAGCATCGGTCGATGTGTGGTGTGGAAGCTCGTTGAATGTCGAAGGTTTCCAGAGCTTCCTTGCTGAAACTCCTTGTGTTTTCTGCCTCATTATGGTGGTAACGTCGTCTGCAAGATTCTCCATGGTCTTGGTCAACCATGTAATCTTGTCACTGAGTGGATGGTAGACACTATCAAGTTTGCATTTGAATCATTCATCGAATCATACTGAACGGTGTAGATATCCTTGAGCCTCTCATCCATCTCTCTCTGCTGTAAGGATTTGGATCTGAAGGTGTAGCTTGAGTGAATCCTTCCCGATGCTCTGGTAAGCATAAGAATGATGGCTTACATAGCGAAGTTCTTTGCAGGATGTCTCTAATGTGGATGGTGGATACTTGAATGATTTTTCCTTTGATGCTTCGTGGACGTCCATACATGTCTCTGTATACGCCATACTTATCCTTTTCTTCCTGGTACTCAGGAGGTACCTTATCGATCGATGCGGAGGTGTTGCTGTCGATCGATTTTGCATCTTCTAGTTGATAGGTGTATTTGAAGTAAGGCTCTCTCCTGCAGGCTATTTCATAGTCTGTGTCGGCTAACATCTTCTGATGCTCGTCACATTACTTGAAGAATAGGTTGTCTGTTCTGTTGGGGTCGAAAACGGTTATCTCGAAATCAACGGCTAAGATCATTTCCTGTCTACGGACTTTCCGCAAAAAGGATCAACAAAGGTTGGATCGCAGAAAGACAGGCGCGACCAAGGTCCCGAGCGCCGGGTGCCGGCTCGCCCGTGCTGGCCCCGGGCGTCGGCTTCGCCGTGCTGGCCGGCGCCGGCTTCGCCGTGCTGGCCCGGCGGCGCCACTCGCCGTGCTGCATCCCGGGCGCCTGGTGCCAGCTCGCCCATGCTGCCGGCGAAGCTTCGCCGATGCTGGCCCCGGGTGCCGGTGCGTCCAGTCTGTTCCCAGCTCGTCCGATTAAAATCGCAAATAGGCAAAGCGAAAGCCGACTTGTCATCGAAAGCCTCAGTCCGAGTAAACCTAGGTCTTGTCCTAAACCCAGCCACGCTGGATCTTGACATCTCATAGACATAGTATCAGTACCCGATACGAGATCCCAAAACTTGTCTCTTCACTTAAGTCTATTCGTGTGGGAACCGAAATTCACACCGTCAATTTCCGATAAATAAGATTGCGGAGGAAAGCCAAGTTAACCCGACATTCCCTGAAGGTCCGGATTCTCTGCGACAGCCAACGACAAGTGACCGAATAAATGCGGAAAAGGTTTTGTTAAGATTTGCGACTGGACCTTGAGAAAGGCTGCCTACGTACCCCTTTCGAGGATCAAGTCGGACGTAGTTCAGTTTAGAAAGAATTGAACAAGAGATCGAACCGTCTGGGCGGGTTCGTCTAGTATGAGCGTTTGTCATAGAAACAGGCATGTCTGAAGTAAAAGAATCGTCCGATCCTTCCGAGAGGAACGGAGATTTCGAGCAGGCGTCCAGACGCTTGGTCTAACCGCCTAAATTCTAAGTTCTATCAGCTAACAAGAGCTCTCTAGGTCTCAATCTAGGATTTTCGGATCCTCTTCTCCTCTGCTCTTGCTCTCCTTATATACCCACTCCTAGGTCGGTTTGCCTTAGGATGATGGACCTCGCCTTTGGGCCCAAGTTTATCTCTTCAGGAAGTATTCCATTTTCGTCGATCTTTGTAATTATCCTAGAGTTTTCCCTATTTTCTGTGACTTGATGTTTATCCGATGTTGGAAATCGGATAAACCGTCATAACTTGATTGGGCCTGAATTCTTAAAATCGTAAGTAAGTCTGTGGACTTGTCTTAAGTCGTTGAGCGTTTTATCGATTTCTGGAAAGACTATCTTTCTTGTAAAATAAACCGCATAGCCTAAAGGATCGATGTTCGAGTTAATCGATCTTGTTTTATGTGATATCTTCTACGAAATCAATCCTTCTATTTTTGTCGTAAAACATCGAGGGCGATTCCAACCGAATCGAAAGATGTTCATTGCGTAGCGTGATCGTACCAAACTCACGAGGATCGATCCAAACAAGCCAAGATGGGATCAGACCGAGCATGATGGGACCGAGACCAGGGCGAGGCGTCGACCGGCATCATGGGCTTGCGCCGGAGCGCTACGGGACGCATGCCGCCCGGGCGAGGTGCCACGGCGCCAGGCCGCTTCGCGTGGCGCGTGCGCGGCGCCAGGCGAGGTGCCGCTGGCGCCAGGCCGCTGCGTGATCGTGCGCCCGGCCGGCACGTGGCGCGTGCCGGCGCGGGCGGCCAGCGTGGCGATGCGCCGGCGCCAGGGGTTCTTGCGCCCGTGGGTTTTCCGTTGCCCGATCTTTCCCTCGTTAGTCGTGCGGAAATCTTTTAGTTCGAAGGATCTTTAGCCGTAGATTTCGATATAACCGTTTTCGACCTCACGAGAGTGGATATTCTAATTTGAGAAATTCTCGTATAACTTCTTTTCAAATTATCCGAGACTTTTTGTTTTAAGAAATACTTTCCAGAGACTTTCAGTCATTGATTCCGTCGTGACCGATTTTGACACCAACAGTTAGCCCCAGCTCGTTAGAACCTTCGTGATGTTCTTGCGGCGATAAGACATGTCAGGTAAGATAGGCGGAATTAATGGTTGAAAGGATCCGCTGAAAGTGGTAAGATTGGGGCTGCGCCTTTCGAAGGCTGCCTACGTACCCTTGTTGTAGGGATCAAGCCTTCCGTAGTTCGTTTTGGAGTTTAAGACCCTTGTGATCTGTTTTCCAGCGAAACTTATATGGTATGGTTATGTGTCATGAGAGACTTTCGAGTATGATGCTGTTGATGTATTTGTTTTGGTCTGGCGTTGTAGAGGCCATTATCGTTTTCTATTTTTATGAACTTCAGTTTTTTCGAAGTATGAGAAAGAGGGTGTGAGTTGTCGTCTCATTCCTAGTTCCCTGATGATCACCGTACCTATTGTTTGCATAAAGTGAGATTTTCTGCGGTTTACCGATTTACGCGAAAAGTTCGTGAAACGAATAGGCTTAAGTGAAGAGACAAATTTTTGGATCTCATATACCATACTATGTCGTGAGATGTCAAGATACAGCGGGCTGGGTTTAGGGCAAGACCTAGGTTTACTCTCGGACTGAGGCTTTGCGATGACAAATCGGCTTTCGTTTTGCCTGTTTGCGATTTTAACCTGACTCGTACCGTTTAAAATCCGCTGAATTGTTGTCGGCTTATATGATTTGTCTAGGCGTCAGTCGAGCTACTTCCTTCTGAAGAGCTAAACCAAAATTTGGATTTCTTGTATAGCGGCTTCGTTTATCCTTGTCGGATGCAAGAGAGCCTACCCTTGAAGGGCGGCTATTTGTCTGTTTAGGGCGTTAGAGTTCGTTTGTTGTGATCAGCAACAACGACATGATGCCAGTTTAGAGGCATGTTACCGTTTAGAGGTGTGTTTGTATGTTTTGAGGAAAGAATGTCCTTGGCGTTAGCAACGTCTGCAGTGCTGAAGGTCGAGTTTCCTTGTGCATTTCGTGGTTGAAATGTTAGCGGGCTTTGGAGATGTTTTGCGAATGTTAGCAGCCAGAAACTGTTGTTTCGGTTTGGGAGGACCAAGAGGTCGCGTAAGTTCGACCAGGAGAAGCGTCTATATTCACGGTGCTTCGTGAAGTGTTGGCCTTCGGGATTTGTTTTATATATTAAGGATGACTCGTATAACTCTTGGAGCCTTGTCACGCGAGTGTTTCTTTTCATGTCGTGTTTACGGGGCGTATAAAACTTAATCGATTGACGATAAGTTTAAATCTTCCGTTAACCATATGGTTGTTAGGACTGAGTTTTGGTATGAAGAGTTTATCGTATGATTTCCGATTCTGGGTTACGACAAATTGCTTGCGTAATAGTCACTTGGCGTTCTATGATCAAATCGTGGATTGTTGTTTTTAGCCGTTAAGTGATTGGAGCGGTGGTCGCTCAGTAGCTTTGGATTGGCATGGAGGCTAGATTCAGCCGTATCGCTAAGGAAGTTGTTGGTAAACGATCAGACCATGACCCTTATTAAGGTCATGTTAGTTTACGATTGTCCTTAATGGGGATGCGAATTCAGGTCGGGCTTTTGGAAGGGCGTAGTTGGCGAGGCCAAATAGCGTTTGCCGAGATAGACATGCTAATTATAGTGGAGTTTTCTGAGTTATGGCTGTTGGCTTTTAGAAACGATCTTCCACTTTAGATCTCAGTTATACGATAAATGGTTCGTACAAAATTGTTTCTTGTTTCATGAAAATCGTTTCATTTTATCCGAGGGGGACAAAGTTTAAGGGATCGGCCTTGGGACGTGCGGGTTCGCCTGCGTGATTATTTCCTGCTCGGACGTAACGGCGGGAGTGGCGAGGAGCCAGAAACCTTGTGGAGAAAAAACTGTCTATGACAGTTACTCGTTGGACCCATTATGTTTATTTTACGATAGTTGCTTTGTATGAATTGACTCGGCCATACAGAGGATTTTTCGTAAAAGTGATGTAAGAGGGGGTTTTCGCAAAGGTAACGGAGAGTGTTTCTCACAAATTACTTGCGATATTCGCGACCACGGATTATGTTTTCCTCATTCACTTTTCGCGAACTGAAATCGTTTAGCATGAGATCGATCATGTTTTCCATAGGCTGTTTTGTTTTAAAATGTTCTTATTATACGAAAGTAATGGACGAACGGTTTCATGGAGATAGAAAATCGCAGATTGTTAAAGTAGCGATGTTTCCGCGGATTACATGGGAGATGTTTCGCTATGATTTCGACCTTTGGATGGCTGCTTGAACTACTCATGGAGTTTTACGAAAGTTATTTACGTTATTTTCGTAGTTCACCGTCGTGCTATTAGTCTGGCGTTGGTACACGTTTCTAGTCGCGAGTTTGCGGCGAGAGCGGCGTAGAGTTTTCAAGACTATGTTTGTAGCGGTTGGGCTATGCGCTAGCGTCTTTAGGCGAATCTTATTGCTCGAGAGTTTGCTTTGTCAAAGCGTTGTCTTGATGCTGAAGCAAAATGTTTTGAAGATGGGATTATCGTACCTACTTTCCTTTTCTTTATCTGAAAAAGCGGGTTAGCCGTTCTTCGAAGGCTTGTGTATGCGTTTTCTTTCTTTTAGGAAGCGGGATGAGTATGCTTTTACAATGCGGAGGCGTCGTGTCTCGGTTTTTCGAGACTAGATCAGTTTGCATGTTCTGCCTTAGTCTCATCGATCGTTCAAGGCTGCGTCTTGCCCGTTCCTCTTTGTTTCGTGACTTTTAACGGTTCATCATCAAAGGACTTTGAAAAGTTTGATACGAGCGAGAATCGGTTTTTTGATGAAATTCTGACGAGAATATCGGAGCGAAAGAGAGATATGAACGCCCAAGTTCCTGTTCGTTTCTTCGTACTGCTGGTTAAATTGACAATGTGTCGGAAGAAACATTACAGAATCGTTGAAACAAAGGGAGGAGAAGTAGGCGATAACTCGAAGAAGGCTAAGGTGGGTGCTTTAGACAAATGGAGACATTGGGTAAGCGCCACTCGAGTGAGGCTCTTAGCTCGTCAGGCTATGGCGAACTGGTTAGGTCCTTATCGTTTCATATGATCTTGTATGATTTTACGAATGGTGTTTCGTAAAATATTGCCGAGCTTGATTTTAAAATATGAACTTTGTTAAACAATCGAGAAGGCTTTGCGGAAGAATCGTCGTGTTTCTCGAACAATCTGAACATGGGTTTAAGGGACCAAGTTGTTGCCGTTGCCGAGATCAGAGCGACTGCGGATGGCGCCAGGACTCTTGCCGCCCGGGGGGAAGCAGCGGGCCTACGCCCGGTGCCAGCGGAAGGGCGAGCCTGCCGCGGCGTAAACGCCCGGCGCCAATAGCCCTGGCGCCGGTGCGGCGTGTCGATCTGCCGCGCCAGGCACGGAATAGTCGGTCTGCTGCGGTGCCAGCGCCTACCGCCCGCGCCAGGCGGCGTGTCGATCTGCCGCCAGCGCCTGCCGCGTGCCGTGTCAGCGTCGCCGATGCTTCTGTTGCTTCGCCGTCGATCCCGGTGCTCACGGACTCAAAGATCGATTCACGAAAACTCAGGCAAAGATGCATGGTACTGAGACAGGACCGGGCTCGTCCTATGGGGACAGAGATCCTTCTAATGGGCAAGGTGGTCGAGACAAGCGACATTGTTTTCTTCGTAAAATCTCAACGGAAGCTCCGATTGAGACGAAACGAAAACCATCTTGACCTAGACTCAAAGGAGAGAAAAGTGAGGTTTCCACAGGCGAGGTGGCCATGGGCGAGGTGACATTGGTGATGGTTGTTCTCGTCCACGGGCAAGGTGGCCGGGAGAGTGATTTTGTTCCCCGTAAAATCTCGCCGGAAATTCCGATTGAGGCGAAGCGAAAGCCACTTTGATCTAGAATCAAAGGATAACGAAGGTGAGTTTGCCCTGTGGCGAGGTAGCCATGTCGGAGGGTGAGGTGACCTCGGTAATGTTTGTCCTTGCCCACGGCGAGGTGGCCGGGACAGTGACTTTGTTTTCTTCGTAAAATCTCAATGGAAACTCCGATTGAGATGAAACGAAAGCCATTTTGACCTAGACACAAGGAGAACAAAGTGGGCTCTTACTAAGGTGGACTGGGAAGACTGATCTTACCCTATGGCAAGTCGTCCTAGTAAGATCAAGCTCCGACCTCCTTCGTTTTCCCATTTGTTCCTCGAGAGTTGTTTGTAAGAGTATGGCAGTGGGAATCAGTGAACCGGTTTGCCTTGCTTCTGTTCCGCGGTAATATAGGGTTTCCCCAAGGTTTCGAGGAGAATAAGTTTTATTTTCCGAGAGGTTCTCGAAAAGCGTTTTTGTAGAAACCTTACTCGTTCGATTTCTCTAACTTGGTAACAAGGCGAATTTTGGGGTTTGATAGATTTTATCGTTGCCCTTTCTGTTTAGATAGAGAAATTGCGAGCTCGTTTTCGTGCTTTTCCTGTGGCGGAAAGCCGTGGCTAGGTTTTTGATTTGCTCGAGCACCGTGGCGTTTGCGTAAGCATTGGCCGTAGGAACAGTCGCTGCTGGAGTTGTTTTACCATCGTTGGCGCAAACTGCAACTTTTCTTTCATATTTCCGGACATCGGTTCGATCAAGCGCTTTGCGGCCGTATGAGTAAGAGTAATCCGTCCCTCCCTCCATCTAGCGCCAAACTGAGGGAACCGAAATTCACACCGTCAATTTCCGATAAATAAGATTGCGGAGGAAAGCCAAGTTAACCCGACTTTCCACGAAGGTCGGATTATCTGCGACAGCCAACGACAAGTGACGAATAAATCGCGGAAAAGGTTTGTTAATATTTGCGACTGGACCTTGAGAAAGGCTGCCTCATTACCCCTTCGAGGATCAAGTCGGACGTAGTTCAGTTTAGAAAGAATTGAACAAGAGATCGAACCGTCTGGGCGGGTTCGTCTAGTATGAGCGTTTGTCATAGAAATAGGCATGTCGAAGATAACGCCTAGGGTTTCTATGTGCAGAGCTCTGAAGTAAATGAATCGTCCGATCCTTAGAGGAACGAGATTTGTGAGCAGGAGCGTCCAGGCGTTCTAGGGCCTGCCTTGCTAGTCTAACGCCTAAATTCTAAGTTCTATCAGCTAGCAGGGCTCTCTGGTCTCAATCTAGGATTTTCGGATCCTCTTCTCCTCTGGTCATGCTCTCCTTATATACCTCCTAGGTCGGTTTGCCTTAGGATGATGGACCTCTCCTTTGGCCCAAGTTTATCTCTTCAGGAAGAATTCCATTTTCGTCGATCTTTGTAATTATCTTCGAGTTTTCCCCTATTTTTCGGTGACTTGATGTTTATCCGATGTTCGGGAAATCGGATAAACCGTCATAGCCTGATTGGGCCTGAATTCTTAAAATCGTAAGTAAGTCCGTGGACCTGTCTTAAGTCGTTGAATGTTTTATCACGATTTCTCGGAAAGACTATCTTTCTTGTAAAATAAACGCATAGCCTAAAGGATCGATGTTGAGTTAATCGATCTTGTTTTATGTGATATCTTCTACGAGAAATCCAATCCTTCTATTTTTTGTCGTAAAACATCGAGGACGATTCCAACTGAATCGAAAGATGTTCATTCCGTAGCCATGATTGTACCAAACTCACGAGGATCGATCCATACAAGCCAAGATGGGATCAGACCGAGCATGATGGGACGAGACCAGGGCGAGGGCGTCGACCCAGCGTCATGGGCTTTCCGCCGGCGCCAGGCGGCATGCGGGGCGTGCCGGCCCAGGCAGTGCCACGGCGCCAGGCCGGCTTCAGCGTGGCAGCGATGCCGCCCGGCCAGGCGAGTGCCGCCGGCAGGCGGCCAGCGTGGCGCGATGCCTCGGCACCAGGCGAGGTGCCGCCGGCGCCAGGCGAGTGCCGCCGGCGTAAGCCGGCTTGCGTGGCGTGCTGCGGCGACAGGCGGGGTGCGCCGGCATGAGCCGCCTCGCGTGGCATGCCGCCCGGCGCCAGGCGCCTCGCGTGGCGCATGCCGCCCGGCGCCAGGCGAACCGCCCGGCAGCCGTCTCAGCGTGGCAGCGTGCGCCCGCCAGGCGAGGCGCCGCCCGGCGCCAGGGTTCTTGCCGCCCGTGGGTTTTCCGTTGCCCGATCTTTCCCTCGTTAGTCGTTACGTGCGGAAATCTTTGAGTTGAAAGGATCTTTAGCCGTAGATTTGAGATAGGTTTTCGACCTCACGGAGAGTGGATATTTTAATTTGAGAAAATCTCGTATAACTTCTTTTCAAATTATCCGAGACTTTTGTTTTAAGAAATACTTTCCAGAGACTTTCAGGCATTGATTCCGTCGTGACCGATTTTGGCACCAACAATTCGTTTCCACGAACCTTAGCGTAAATCGATAAAGCTGCGAAAAATCTCGCTTTGTACAATCGATGGATCACGGTGATCATCGAGAGGCAGGAATGGGGCGACAACTCACACCATGTCCCTCAACCGATAAAACAGAAGTTCATTTAAACGTCACAAAAACCGAAATATTTTAGATTGAGCCGCGAGTTCAACAAATGCCCTAAAAAGGGCAGGGATTCAAAGCCACCAGCGGCTAGTCGAAAAAATACATCATGGCCTTATAGCGACCGCAACACAAACCAAATAAAATCCCTCAAGGGATTGGTAGACCTAGGCGCTCCTCGGGCATCACCTTCATCCTCAAACTCACCCGGGGGGCGGCCTGCGCCATCGACTCCCTCGATCACACCTCCCTGCCTGCCTCATCCGCGCCAGCCTCACGATCCTCTGCTGCTTGAACCTAATCCTCCGAGCCCTCGATTCCGGTACAAGGGTGCATTGGACCTCAGACCAGCGAGAATCGAGTCAAAGTCCCCGAAGCCGCCAACTCTCCCTTGCAAGACAGCAGCCTGGCTTCCTCGGAATCGGAGATAGGGCCCGTTACCCTAAGCGGTTGAAGCTCGCTCAAGCTCCCTTGATTCCGCCAAAGCTAAGTCCCTCGCGGATAGCTATCGGAGACTTCGAACAAACTGGCCATCCTCGTCAAAGCGAGCTAAGAAGTCACGCGGGGATCGGCGGTCTCTGTCGATTCGCGAGCACTCATCTCTTTGTAATGGACCTGTTGTTGGAGGCGGCCAGTTCCGAGGATTTGTGTCTCTTCTCTTTCTTTACTTTGAGCAACGAACTTCGCGGTCTTCCGAGTGGCGTTAGTCGCCAATTCGAACCGAGCTGGGGCGTCTGGCGTAGGTGCTTCGATGGTCTGCAATGCGACCTCGGGCAGCCGGCGCTTCTGCAACGACTCAACTCCTTCGACGGGCGCAACCTCCGATCCGCAGTCACCAAGCATCCCATTAATCAGCGATACAAACTGTCCGCAAAGAAAGGGTGAGGATGGCCGCAAAAAAGAAAGAAGAATTGCGCATAAATCAAAATCAAACCTTGGAGCGATGTTGCGACAACAATCGAAGGCTCGCCGGCTCTAAGCGCACCTCTTCCTCTTCGCCCCAGTTGTGGCACCAGCCCGAAGCGCCCTTAGGCAGCGGTGCAGCACTAGGTGCTGGGAGTCCCAAAGCGAGCCGAAGCGGGCGTGGACTCTACCGTCATCTTGACCAGAAATTATGATCGGGCGGTAGAGGAACGAAGGGCGGTCCTGAGCGTCGGGGAATCTGCTCGAGGAGCGACTGCAGGCAAGGGAGCATCAGGCGGAACCTCGGATCGAGGGCTGGGGACGAAGGTACAGGCGAGCGAAGAACACTGGGTGCCGGTTCTCGCTGGGTGAGTCTTCCGCCCGACGCGACAATCTTTCCTTGAAAGAGTCAAACCCAGCAATGAAAGACTGAGTGGCTTCATGAACAGCCGAGACCGGCGGAGCCTGGCTGGCCTCACCCATCTCGACGTCGGAATCTTTCTTTTCAACTCGAGAGGAAGACATCTTCTTTGAGAGAGCAAAAAAGGAAGAAGTTGAGAAAAGGGGGGAGTGTGTGAAGAATGAGAAGAAGTGAGCTACTACTTATAGAGATATGAGGATTTTACAATAAAATATTCTTAGCCAAAAATTTCGATTTTCCAACTCAAGACACTCGCCCGCAAAATCGTCTCCGAGTCTTAAGGGGTGGGGGGCTAACTGTTGGGGTCGAAAACGGTTATCTCGAAATCAACAGCTAAAATCATTTCCTGTCTACGGACTTTCCGCAAAAAGGATCAACAAAGGTTGGATCGCAGAAAGACAGGCGCGACCAAGGTTCGGCGAGCCCGGCTTTCGACCGTGCTGGCCGGGCGCGCGCCAACTTCGCCGTGCTGGCCAGGGTGCCTGTCGTCAGTCTGTTCCCAGCTCGTCCGATTTAGATCGCACCTCGTGATTTCCATGAAGTCATAGCACCTTAACTATGGACCTAACGTTTCCCGGTTCGAATCGATTGGAGTTATCCTCAAAGTTTTACAACTAGAGCTAGGAAGGATGGTACTTCCGCCAAAATGTATCGTGTAAAACAAGGGCGATCAACTCGAACATCGATTCTTCAGAATATCTGATTTGTCTTGCGGAAAAGATAATCTTTCGAGAAATCATCTGAGCGTTCGAGGGCCTGAGGTTTGTCCACGGGCTCACTCACGATTTTGGAGACCCAAGCCCAATAAGAACTATGACGATTTATCCTAACTTATTAAAGTAGGATAAATGTTAAGTTTCATGAGATAAATATGAATGCTCGAGGATAACTCTGAAGATCGGCGGAAAAAGGAATATTTCAAAAGAGATAAACTTGGGCCCAAAGGCGAAGGTTAGGCAGACCACCGACCTAAAGTGACTATATAAGGAGGGCTGGGGCAGAAGAGAAAAGGATCCGAGATTTTAGACTTAGAGAACTCCTGCTAGCTTAGAGAACTTAGGACTTAGGTGGTTAGACTAGTACGGCAAAGCTTAGGACGTCTTGGCTGCCTCTTGTTCTGTTGTTCCAATTGTTAGCATATCTCTGCTCTTCTCGGAGAAATTTTGTACTCATACTTTTATCTAATAAAACGCCTCTGAGCGACCATTCAATCTTATTTTGCTATTTATCTTTTATCGATCTCAAAGTGACTACGCAGAGAATTCGGACCTTCAAGGAAGATCGGGTTAACTCGATTTTCCTCCATATCTGTTCAACTAAAATCGACAGTGCGAATTTCGGTTCCCACATGTTCCATTGGCCATAGCAAGAATGTCTGCGATGTCTTCTTTGGATACTTGTAGGATAAGACCATCCATAGCTCTTGCATTGCCTTCTGGATCCCTGAAAATACCAAACTCATCAGGTGTTAGATATCCATAATCGAGCTTATCATTATGTGAATCAAATGGTAAGGGTTGAGTATCGATCGATGCGGTACAATGCTCGTCGATCGATTTTGTGTTGTGTAGCTGATGGTGAAGATTGCAACTGAGTTCTTCTCCATATGGCTTAGGGTTGGAAGGTGGCGGATGCATCTTGTCTCCTTCTTGGGTTTGTGAAACTGCTTCTACCATGTGGCTCCTTTTTTAGGTGTACTATCAATTGATGTGGAGTGAAAATTGTTGCTTATATCGATCGATGTGATGACAGACTGGTCGATCGATGTCGGATCAGTAGGATCGATCGATGTGTCGGTATGGGTGTCGATCGATTCCGAGTACTCTTCTTCACAATAGCATGTTGCTACGAGTTTTGCTTCTTCTGGAGGATTTTTGCTGGTCGTCTGTGGCTTGACAACTTTGACTGGATCATAGTGAATATTTGGGTTGATGAGTGTCAAACACATCTGGCTTGTTTGTAAGTTGCAGACGACTCCCACAGTAGCTAGGAATGCTCTTCCAAGTAGTAGAGAAGAATTCCAATTTAACTTGATGTCTAGGACATGGAAGTCAACTGGAACTAGGGCATTACCAATCTGTACCTCAAGGTCTCTGATGATTCCTAATGAGCTCCTTCTAGAACAATCTACAAAGTAGAATTATTCCTTGGAAGGTTCTACCTTCAGACCTAGTTGGTCTGCCATAACTTTTGGTAGGATGCTGATTGATGCTCATGTATCACATAGTGCAGGTGAGAATTCAATGCCTTGTACCAGGCATGAGATAATGAATTCTCCAGGATCACTCTTCTTCTTCAATGTGATCTTCTTCTGCATATCCTCTCTGATCTGATTGAACATCTTCTCAATATCAGCCTCTATTACTCTTGTTTCTCTGAAGAACATCCACAATCTGTGTGTGAAGTATGCTTCTTCAAAGGGTCTCTCTGCTGGAATCCTTAGAACTCTTTTCTTGAAGTTTTCCAACTCCTTTGCATTAGCCTCTCTTTTATAATGCTTGGGAATCTTCTCTTTCCTTTTCTCTAGGGTTCTCTTTGCACTTTCCTTTTCTATCTCCATAGGCTCTTGATATAGCATGGATTTTACCCGTTTTTACCCATGATATATAAGTGTTTTTATTACTATTATCTATGTTTTGGAGTCTATTAGGTATGTTTTCAGGCTCAGGGCATTTTGGAGAAAAGTGATGTTTTAGGTGCCTTTTGGAGCTTAACCGAGATCAGACCAGAGTCGACATCCGGAGCTATACATCGATCGATGCACATTCCGTGCTATCAATCGACACACAGTTGCCGAGGGGCGATACATCGAGATCATAATCGATCGATGTACATCCAGTACTATCGATCGATATCGAGCGGCGAAAGAAGACAAGTTGGACTTGGCCGAACTTGAAGCCCACGACATCACATTTTTACAAGATTGCCCCTGACGAGTTTTTAACCTAAATGAACTCATATTTATATGTGCCTAAGTGTTTTGGCACCAAAGAAGCTTTTTCACCACCACCTTTTTACACATTTCTTTTACCATAGTTTCATTACTTTGCAAGTTCTCAATAAAGTTCTATTCAGTTCTTAATTCTTTACTTGTTCTTCTTAACAAAGGTTATAGGATTCTTGATCTAGAGGAAAGATCCAAAGAGATTTTTGATTGGAACTTAAGTGTTCATTCCTCTAATATATCTATGAACTCCTATTATTACCTTGTTGCTAAGAATCACTTAGCCATGTCTGAGTAGATTCACTTGTTAGATTTAGGGTTTATATAGGATGTGAGGGATTAGCCCCAACCTATATCTGCTATAGTTGTGATATTTATTGTTAGGATTGTTTACTAATGCTTTTTCTAGATTAGCTAACTAGAACATGAACTTGGATTGCATTATTAATTTAATATAATTCCTGATAACATCCTATACATGCTATGACCCTCTTGAGACAAGCGGAAGCTGATCTAAGATCATGGTGAGCACTGTATTAACTCGCGCATAAGTTCTGCTTAGAGCCGTATCGATCGATACTCCTATAGAGTAATCGATCGACGTAGCTAGAGGTGTATCGGTCGATATTCCTATCGAATAATCGATCGATACTGTCAGCGATATAGCTGACCGCAAACACCATTTAGCATCTAAGTAATAGATGGTCTAAATATTGCGAGAGCTGATGGATTCAACCTCGATCGATACCCCTAACCGTATATCGATCGATACTTTTCCATGAGTCATGGTTGCGATTATTCTCACACAAGGCGAGAATGGAGACTTGCGTGAAGTTTACCTTCGTAATGAAGCAGGTCAGAAGCTCAATGCTCAGAATGAAGTAATCCCTGAGCCAGAAACTGCACCTACAGGAGCTGTTCAACCTGTAGAAGAGGCTGCTCGAAGACTAGCTGATTACAACCGTCCAAATCAGTTCTACACCAACAGATCAGCCATTCGTCCCCCTGCTATTCAGAGAGGCGATTTCGAGCTCAAGCCGCAGTACTACACCCTTGTGGGACAGACACCCTACTGTGGGCTGTCCAATGAGCATCCCATGGACCATCTGGAGAGGTTCGAGGATCTCATATCTGCTAACAAAGCCAATGGAGTCCCCGTGGACTACCTTCTCTGTAAGCTCTTCAAGCACTCTTTATCTGGAGAAGCTTTACAGTGGTTTAAGCAGCTACCACCAGGATCTCTTACATCCTGGAGCGACATCAAAAACGCATTTCTGCGTAACTTCTTTGATGATGCGCGCGCTGAAGAGTTAAGGAGGAAAATTACCACATTCAACCAGGAGCCTGGAGAGTCATTCAAGGATACCTGGATCAGATTCAAGTCTTACCAGCGAGATTGTCCACACAATGGATTCAACAAGGTGCAACTGCTCTGCACTTTCTTCAGAGGCATCGCGCTGAAATACCAGATGGCTCTGGATACTGCGAGTGAAGGCAACTTCGCCACAAGGAATCCTGAAAATGCTGTGAAGCTAATAGACAACTTAGCATCCAACAACAGCACGAAGAACATTGTAAGAGCAAAATCTGCAGCGTTCCTTGGAAAGGAACAGATAAATGAGGTGCAGGCTACACTTGACAATGTTTATAAGTGTGGGAACCGAAATTCGCACCGTCAATTTCCGATAAAGATTTGTGGAGGAAAACCGAGTTAACCCGATCTTCCTTGAAGGTCCCGGATATCTGCTGGGCCGCACACAAAACAATCAATAGAGATAAAAGTTGCGAAAATAGAAATCGTAAAAGTTGAGCGGAAAAAAGATCTTATTTCTGAATTCGCGTTTTGAGCGTGAACAACAGGTGAGAAGTAAGCTATAAGAGCTGTCGAAAGGTCCGCTAGTCCGGTCGCCTAAGTCTATCCTAGTGGAGTCGCGCTTCGCTAGTGAAAACGAAAAGAATGCTAAATCGCTCTAAGTGCTAAGTGCTTTCGAAAATTTGTGATCTGGTTTGCTTCTTGCTCAAAGCTCTCCTATATACTCCTCTATGGCGGTCTATCTTCGGGGGCTGAGTCGGGCTTTTCCATTTTCGTCCATCTTTGTGTTTATCGGAAACTTGACATTTATCTTGAAATCTTGACATTTATCTTCTGGAAACTTGATATTTATCTTCTGGCAACTTGACATTTATCTCTTATGTGAGGATAAAGATAAACCATCATAGTTATCCTTCCTTTTGGAAAATCGTGCGTGGGCGTTTGGCCACGTTGGGCCGTTAAAGCGTTTTACGGTTTTGAAAGGACAGTCTTTGAAGGTTTGGTGTTTCGAAGGAACCTCAATTCCTTGTTTAGTCGAGGAAGTGGCGTTCAGTAACGTGATCATACCAAACTTGCGTAGATTGATCGAACAAGCTAAGATGGGATCGAACCGGGCGATAGGACGAGACGGGGCGAGGGGCGGACCCGCCAGGCCGACCAGCGCGGCGGTGCCCGGCGCCAGGCTGGAGTGCCGCCCGGCATAGCCGCCAGCGTGCGCCGGCGGCCACCAGCGTCCAGCGTGCCGCGCCAGGCGAGTGCGCCGGCGCCAACCAGCCCAGCGTCCAGCGTGCCAGGCGGGTGCCGCCCAGGCCAGCCAGCGTCCAGCGTGCAGCGGCCAGGCGAGTGCCGCCGTGAGCCAGCCAGCGTCCAGCGTGCGCGCCAGGCGAGAGTGCCGCCCGGCGAGCCAGCCAGCGTCCAGCGTGCGGCGGCCAGCCATCCAGCGTGCAGCCGGCATGGCCAGCCAGCGTCCAGCGTGCCGCGGCGCCAGGCGAGTGCCGCGGCGCCAGGCCAGCCCGCGTCCCGCGTGCCGCGGCGCCAGGCGAAGTGCGCCCGGTGCCAGGCCAGCCAGCGTCCAGCGTGCCGCCCGGCGCCAGGCGAGTGCCGCCAGCCCGCGTCCCGCGTGCCGCCGGTGCCAGGCCGTCTTGCCGTCTGTGGGTTTGTTCGATCTTTCCCTCGTCAGTCGTTTGCGGGAAATCTTTTGAGTTTGGGAGGGTCTCTAGCCGTAGATCTCGAGATAATTGTTTCCAGCGAGATTCAGTATCGGGTTTTGAGATGGACTTAGATCTGCAGATTTTCCGTCGTCGAGGATGAGAGCAATGTGGCTCCGAGTTTTAGATATGTTAAAAGATGAATCTTTTAAACAATCGGGAAGGTTTTACGGAAGACTCATTGTAGATCTCGGACAATCCAGACATGGGTTTCAAGGGACCAAGATGCTGTCATTGCCCGAGATCATGAGACGATCGCATGGACGGGCGCCAGGACCCTCGCCGTTGGCGCCAGATGGGAGTGGACGAGCCTTCCGTGAGTTTTATCGAGCGACGACCCGTTTCTTGGATTTGATCGTCGCGGCTTTTCTTCGAGGATTTTGGTGTGATTTCGTCATTGACCGATTTTGACCCCAACAGTTAGCCCCAGCTAGCTAGGAACCGTAGAGCCTGTCGGATCTAGCTTGCGGTATAACCGATGTGGGAAGGTGTTGAGGCGTGTCGTTTGCGAAAATCGGGGTAAATAGTGATTTTACCTCCTTTATATGGAGTAAGAAATCTCATTCTTACTTCATCACAAGGTTTTACTCTCTCTCTCAAGAATCCTTTCTCTCTCTTTAAGAACAATGTCTTCAAGATCCTCAAAGAAACTCTTCTTCCCATTCATCCTCGGATGACTCTCCTGCCCATGTAGCGGTAAAGCGGAGTCGGTCGAGGAGGAAAAGAATCGTATTACCGAGTCCTTGTAGGTTTGCCCCAACACTGCCAGAGATCCCTGTTCGAGGAGGCCTGCGAGGCAGCCGGTGCTCCTTTGCGCGAGCTCGGTTTCTCATCAATATCTCAGGTTCTTGAGATTTTTACCAGGTTCTGAGGAGTCAAATTCAGTTCCGTTGGTAATGAGTGCAAGGAATCCTCCGCAAGGTTTCTTTACATGTTCTGAAGCTTTCTTTACGTACTGCCGTATGTGGTTCCCAATTCCTGGTGCCATTGTTAACGCTTCACGCTTCAAACTTCGATCAACCAACTCAGCGTTCCTGCCTTGGAGAGTTGGCTTGGCGTACTGATTGCTAGCTGAACTTCGGGATTGATCTTGGTCGATGATTTGAAGGTCTTTGGGGCACCGGCCGGCGAGTGGCGGTTACTATTCCATGCTGCCTAAGAAGGATATGGCGTGATCAGGGACTACTTTGAATCCCAAATCGTGGCAGGGCGTTTCTTCTTCGTCCAAATAGATGGCGAGTCTGTCGAGGAGAGCTGCCTCCATCTATTTCCGAGCATGGAACTTCAAGGAATCGGCGAAAACTCTGTTGTCTATCTCACTTTTGGAAGTGCGAGTTTGAAAAATTTCGTTTTGTAGGAACAACCCTACTGCGCATTTGCCTGGTGGCGTCTTCGTCAAGAGAGATCTTCTTCAAAGGCGTTTTCTGGAAATCCTTCACCCTCGAGCGGATCGAGATGCGGTTAAGCTTTATCGGTCGAGGTCCTGTCCGTCGTATGGCCTTGAACCTGTCACGGCTCCTACCGGGGCGACAGAGGTCTCGTAAGGAAGGAAATCGATGATGGGAAGGCTCGGAAAATCCTTCACCGTTGGGAGAAAACCTAGTTTTGTTCCAGCGGAAAAGCGAGCCAGCGGTTTCCACCTAACAACTTCTTTGATGGCCTTCCTCGGAGTTTACCACGGCGAGTGCTGGAGGATGAGGAGAAACAACGGGTTTTGCGAGGCTCCCAGCGTGTCAGCGAGGTTTGGCCCTTCGAACTTCTTAACCTTGCGTTGAATCTGTATATAAGCATGCTTGCTGATCTTGAGTTTTATGCAGGGACTAAGAGTGTTTAGCGAGAGCTTGACTCGAGTTTCCGCAAATCCAGGATTGCTAACTTCAAGACCACAGAAGCGGGCGAGCTTTCGGTTCCGACAAGAGGTGAAGGCACAGAGCGCGAAGCAGGCTGAGCTTCCGCTCGGGCTCGTCTGGGCGGAAAGGAGAGGAAGAAGGATGGTGCATGGCGGAGGTGGCAAGGCGAGGCGGAATCGTTTGCTGCTGAGTTTCAATGTTTTAAAGCTCAGGAGTTTGTTGGTGATTTCAGAGTGCGAGGTTGATCGTAAACCTTTACAAGTCTCAGAACCAGATTTCTCTTTCGATTCGAGATTGCTGAAATGAAGGATTTCATGGCCGAGTGTGCTCATGCTGAGTCCTTGGTTCCTCGGTAGAAGAAAGAGTCCGGAGACTATGGGAACCTATCGAGGTTTCGAGGATCTGATGGAGGCGGAGCCGATGAGAACGCCGAGGATGGTGGGAATGCTCGGGCGTGAATGAGGAAGTGGACCAGCCTGCTAGTTCATTTGGGATTTCCGCATCGGTTTCTCAATGTTGACTTCCTTTTGTGAATTGAATTTTTTGGCGTGTGTGGCGTTTTAATAATTTTATCCTCGACCGTTGGAGGTTGCATTCTTATGTTTGGGACTGGCGTTGGTGGCTTTGAATCCTGCCGTCTTTTGCGGCTTTTATGAATATGAAAATTTGCGAGATTTAGTCTTTTGTTTTGATTTATACTTTCGTCAAGTGTAGGGGAAGGATCGGAGTAGTCGCCATTATCCTAACTCTTTTTTCGCTTAGTCCGTATGCTACTTTTAGTGGCGTTTTAGGTGTAGCGATAAGAGACATGTTTGGGATCTGTATCACGATACTATGTCTGTGAGATGTCAAGATCCAGCAAGACTGGGTTTAGGGCAAGACCTAGGTTTACTCTCAGCTTTGAGGCTGTGCGATGACTGATCGGCTTCGTTTTGCCTGTTAGTGATTTCTTCCTGATTCTTTTCGTTTAAAGTCGACTAGTCGCGGCTTATATGACTTGTGTTAAAAGAATCGAGCTATCTTCGGAGTTTATCGAGATGCTAAACCAAAATTTTGGGTTTCTTGTATAGCTATGATATCCTTGTCGGATGTAAGAGGACCTTGTAGGTCTGACTACGATTTTGTATTGAGTGAAGCGTTTCTTATGGCGTCCGTCGGGGCCAATCGGCGAGCGTGAGTTATTTTAAGTCGCTGGTGGACTGTCTTTTGCGGATATCTGAGTTTTGTTATCTTTTTAAGAAGTTCGGCGTCTGGCGTTTCTTTTGAAGATATGATTTTCGTTTTCGAGCGTTGATCGTTTAAGTGAGCATGAAAGATAGAAAGAATTTTATTAAAAATTTGAAGTTAGAGTACATATCGCGGATTTTTGGCGTTTTGTGGGAGTATAGAATTATCGCGCAGTCCCCTTTTGGTGAGGGGATAGCTGAACTTCGCCGGGTTTGACGAGCTGCCTCATACCTCTTCGAGGATCAAGCCATCTCGTAGTTCTGATAGTTGCGGGCGTTTTACTCCCGTGCGTTGCCGTTCGATCGTGCTGGTTGGATCAGTGGTTTGTCGCGGGGGTCGAGCTGTCGCTCTTCACGGTGGATTGAGAGGCTTTGTCGTCGTCTTGAATCGTTGCCTGTTCGGATGATTCTGGATCATCTTTCTTGAGTCTTCGGGAATGTTGTGTGATTCCTTTGCTTTCGTTTGGGTTGGCGCGAGCGTTCGATCTTTTACATTTGAACTTCGGCTAGGTAGAGTCTCGATTGTTTCTGACTACCCCAAATGGCTGCGGTTCGGTCGAGTCGGGAACTTGATACGAGGTGATATGTGGGCGGTACTGCCTTCATGGAGTTGATCAAGGGTTCCCATGATGGCGTTGTAGATGGCGGGTTGTCGACTACTGCAAACTTCGGCGATCTTTGTAACTTCCTTTGCCATGGGGAGTTTAATTCTCGAGGTCATGGTAGTGGCGCCGAAACCCGTCAAAGGTTTTGGCTCAGGGCGACTTCCCAAGTGGGATCTTCATCCTGTAGAGGTATCGCGGAAGATGGCGTTGACCGTGCTTCCTGTATCGGCGAGAATGCGGCCGACTTGAGATCTGGATGACCAGGTCGATTACCAAAGGATTGCAGTGAGGTTTGTCGATTCCGGCGGTCGTGTTCCTCAGCGATTGTGTGGTTAGGAACATCGCTGTCAGGAACCAGTTGGAACTGGTCTCGGCTTTTAAGCCCGTAGGCTTTATCGATGAGACAGAGTCTTGGTAGAACTGTGATCCTCCGATGATCATGTTTACCCTCTGGCGACTGCTGTTGTTCCTTGGTCGTCCTGTCTTCTTCAGCGCTTTTCCCCGATTGGTTTTGATTAGCGCGGTCCTCGGAACAGTTTTGTTAGTCTTTGGCGGTCGAGTCAGGAGCAAGTCCTTTATACTCTTGACCTTTGATAGTTAGCGGTGAGGAGTTTTGCGGCGAGCGGAAACCTTGCAGTTAGCGGTGGAGTGACCTCTGGTCTCGTGGAACTTCGCAATAGGAGTTATCCTTG